>VXBB01019859.1:5223-29023 GCA_013399915.1 Illadopsis cleaveri
AATAACTTTTTTTTTTTTTTTTTTTAATATCTGGATCTTTTTCTTTAAACCAATAAAGGATCTTTTATGAGAGTATAAATTAAGAGATTTACCAGTCCAGGGTGAGCAGGGTTTGTGGTGCAGGAGGACCAGTTTATGAAATATATCTGTTATCCAGGAAGCAAAGCATGATTGTGAAAGTTAATAGGATAATTTTAAATAAGTCTTTTTTTCTTGATCTGTAAAAGCCAGAATTTTCCTTGCCATGTTTTAAAATATTGTATGGAAAAATCTAGCCACACTAAAATAAAGAAATCATTAAAGATTATTGTGATTCTAGATTATTGTCACTGAATATCATGGAGAGAGTTTGATCATTGAAAGCTGAGTCTCTTATGCCATTGTTGCACTGAACATACTAATCAGCCTTTCTATTTTTTTTCTTCTTTTTTTTTTTTTCCCCTTCTTCAAAACTGGCTGGGAATTCAAACTCGTCCAAACAGAAGGAGAAGAGAGGATGAGGAAGATGATTTGGTGAGACACAATCTCAATCCCAGCAGTGATCAGAATTTTTACCTTCTGAAAGTTGAAGGAGGAAGAAGGAAGATGAAGAAGGTGGACAGTGACTGCTAACACATATTGAAATTAACTGTGGTTATAAAATATCTGTTGAGCAAGGCAGTGGTGAGGGTCAGCTTCAGCATTTCTGCTCAGAAGGGAAGTGGAATGTCCAAGGAGTTGTGGCACTTGAACGCTGACAACTTCAGAGCCTCTCTAAAGATTAGATGAGCTCCACTGGAAGCTCCCTTTGTCAACATTGCACTAAAACAGCCACATTTCACTGTCTGAAAGCTGTTAAAAGCAGAACTCGGTCATTGTAACAGTAATGTGAAGGCTTGATCCTTCCATAAATATCACATTAAACCCTCAATGTTAAGTCGTAAGTCAAATTTGATACCACAAAGCAGCAATAAAAAATGTCAGCTCTGAAATCTTGCCTGTGAAAACAGACATTCCATATGGTTTAAGGGGATGGGATCAGTAACACAATTTTAATAAACCTCTGATGGTTAAATTATTTTTACATCATAAGCATAGGAGTATTAAAATCACCTGAAGCCAGGGGACCACCAAAATTCAGCTATACAAAGATTTTTGTCATAATAAAAATGTTACACTGGGTAAGCTAATAAAAAAGTAATATATGTGCAATTTAATCAGAGTGATACCCTGGGGAATAACAGTCTATTATCTGCATCTCTGTAAATATCAGAAGACTGAAGTTTAAACTGTAATTCAGATCAGTGATAACCCTTAATGAGAATAAAATTAATCAAAAAAAATTGTACTTTTCTCTTTGAAAGCATCATACATGTCCATACAAACTTCTGCCTTTCTGGCAAATAGGTAATCAAAAATGCACAGATCTTATGAGGAACATAATTAAAAAAAATTACTACAGTGTTCTTAGCTCCTCCTCACTTATGATCATAGCATAAAATGAAATGTGGGATTTTCTTTAATGGTATTTTCCTAGTATTCTAATGTGATAACACATGTATCCACTCCACAATGTAAAGATTCTAGAAAATACAGCATTATGTGGGAGTGACTCCACATTTGAAGTGATTATCTAAGATCTTCAATATTTACTAGAGGAAGGAAATGGATCATAAAAAAAAAGATTAGAAAGAGTACATTTTTCCCCTAAACTTCATAGGAATATAAAGTTTTTGTTGTGCCTAAAAAATGGTTGTAAGTTAAACTGAATATGATTTTTGTGGGATGCATGTGTACGTCTAAAGGATCAAGCAAAACACACACCTTTGTGTAGTTTGTGGGGAGGAGTGAAGGGAAGGAGAAACAAAATGAAAGTTATTACATATATAAATAATTTAACAAAAATTTAAAACTACTTACTGTTTATTAAGATGGTACAAAATATCTTTTTCTTGTGAGGTGCTCAGTTTAAGTAGATCTAACAAGTTTTGTGTAGCATCTCCCATGTAATGAGATCCTTTTAGATATAGCAAGTTATGTCTACCCTACACTTGGCCAAACTAGATCTACAAATCATTTGTCTCCCCCACCAGTTCTATTCTGATAAATTATTTGTTAAATATGACATGAAATCAACATTTGATGACAGCCTGTGACTTGTGAAGATTTGGTAGACATTCAGTTTGATCCAGACACTGATAGAAAAAAAAAAAAGAATAAACTCAATCTGGCATCCATTACTGCAGATTATGAAATTCAAGTATTTTGTGTCTATTCTTTAAACTTAGTTTTTCACTCAGCTTAATTACTCCGATTCTTCTATTCATTTAAACATTGTTGGTACTACACACTAGATCATCTAGAAAACTATGAATTCTAAATGCTTAGGAAATTTGATAATAATTATTTTCTCAGTTGTGAGTTGAATGAATTAAGGCAGATTGGCTGTTACTTTAACAGTTTTTACATTAGTTTTTACATGTACAAATTTTGTTAATCTGTGTCTATATAAACGCTGGCATAAATTTTGGTTAGTAAATATTTTCTTTCCAATCTTTCAAGTTGATGAAGAAAAATAATTTGGCGTCTACATGGCTCTTTTAAATACAAAGAGGATTGATTGCAAATACTTTGTATTTATAATTTATGTTGTAGCCCAATAGTTGGATTTTAATCCCATTGCAACAGATTGATATTCAAGCAAGTGTTCTTCTTTAAAGAAAAGTTAGCCCCCGGACATGGTACTCTCACGTATGCTCTGCTGTTCAGGAGGTTGCAGAAGGTATTAACCTGCCCCACACCTCTCCACAAAGTTGTTACATGGTGGTATCAGCAGAAGGGACTGACATTTTTCCTTCAAGTGCTCATTTCATGTCAATCCACTGGTGACTTTTGATCACTAAGTGAACTGGGGAGGAAGGAGAAGACATTTCCTTGTGCTGACTGTAGAAGGAGAAGGACACAGCATGATGAGGAGCCAGCCTCACACAGAGGAAGACAACAAACAGATGAAAATAGGTACAACCTAAAGATTATTGTAGCTATGATAATCCTATTCTATGATTTTTAATTTCTCCAGAAGAGGAATGGGTTAGAAAGCACATGTTGATGAATAAACCTTTCTGTTTAGAGTTCTATTAGAGTTCTATTCTGTTTAGAGTTCCAGCAGTTCATTCCTCTGTGTAGCAAAATATTGGCATAATCTAGTTAGTGTGCTGAACAAATTTTCAATTCATCCACTTTGAGATAGGAAAATAACAGCCACATGACATCTATGACTTCACATTTTTGCTAGTAACACTTGATAACTCCTGGGAAGTGAACACAAATAGCAGCTGAAACTAAGAAATAAAAATCTATAAATTAGCCATAATTAAGAAGTGGAGTCAACTCCTCTGATATTGCCTTCATTAAATCAAAGGGACTGATTACACCTGAATAAACAATCCTTTAAAGAATTAATTGACCATATGTTGGATTGCATGGAACTGAAACAGGTCTCTGCAAAAACACCACCTGCTGATAGACAGTTTATCATTTAAAAAATAAATAAATGGAAAGAAAATGTTAATCTTCATTTCAGGAACACTGCATACTTGTTCACAGTAACCCTCAAAACTTAGCATGACACATTTTAAAAAAAATCAGACTCTTATAAATTAGACGATCAGGCACAGTTCCACTGACTAGGATAACAATTACAGGGACAAGTAATGCTCATGCTTTGTAGCGTTAGTTGAGCAACAGACAGAATCAAAAAGCAATTTCCTTCCATGGTTAAATTCTGTGTGCATGCCAAGGCCTCATGCTTTCCTCTAAAGCGTGCAACCATTGCCTCAGGCAGGATGCTGGACTGGATGGACCATTGCTTCTGTCCTGTTATGGAAATTCTATTGTTCTTAGCTGCAGTGCCAATGACATATCAAAACACACCATCTAAATTGCATTTGATATATATACTGTGTCACACTCCAACTCAGCCAAGCAACACGGACAGCGTGATTCATGTGGAGAATGTGCTTGAGTTGCTTTAGACATGAGGAAAACAATATCAGAGCTAGGTCTACAACCTAGTGCACACAGCAGGATCTGAAAATCGGTGATGTGTTTTGGCCATATGGAAGTGAAAAAGTATTCAAGTACCATCAATAAAAACAACAGAATGTGTCTGTTTCTGAGCAGCACACATCACCAAGCTGCAGTTCCTGGGAGCAAGTGTAAACACAGAAGCTGATACTCCCAGTAGAAAAGACAGTCACAGACGTCTTTGTTACTATTCACTGATTTAAAAAATGCTCCAGCTTCTCTGGAGCAAAACTTCCTTGCTGTTCCATTGAGTGTTCTGTTCTCAAGTGGCTTGGTAAAGATCCTGAAGAGAAAAAGAAGAAGAAGAAGAAATAAAAAAATTTTAGGANTTGCTGTTCCATTGAGTGTTCTGTTCTCAAGTGGCTTGGTAAAGATCCTGAAGAGAAAAAGAAGAAGAAGAAATAAAAAAATCTTAGGAAATTCTTATTCTTTGTAATAGAAAAACTCTAAACAAACAGACAAACAAACAAACAAGCAAACCTCCCCATTATCACCATAACTTGAGAAACATATATTTTTAAAATTTTGGAATCTGTATAATTTACTAGAGCGTTTTATATTAAAAAAATAAGAGACTGCAAATGTTCTAAAAGGTAAAGAATAGAATAGAATAGAATAGAATAGAATAGAATAGAATAGAATAGAATAGGCCTGATTTCCATGTTTGTAACATTGTTTATAGTGATGTATAAAGCATTGATAGAATTACCCTTCAACCTGTGTGTACAGAGCTTTAGGCATGGTTGCAACACTGGACCCTTTGAAACTTATAATTCACTAGTCTAGCTGCCACGTGGCATCAAATTTACAGAGAATTGCATCCTTACTAAGGCGCCCATCTCAAAGGATAAAATAATGTTTGCCTTTGCTGATGGTCTTATGGTTGAAGTTAAAGAGGGATGAATACTTTTATAAGAGATATGGTTGGTTTGTTTCCAACAGTGTGTTTCATAAAGGCCAGATTTCATCAAAGTCATCACCACAATCAACAGCTACATGACAAGTGGCAAGACACTGGAACGTGTCGCCCAGAGAATTTGTGGATACCTGTGGGAGTGCAGGACTTTGTTTTAAGGTTTTATTCCGGATTTCACAGTTTGTTGAATGTGTTTAAAATGGCCTNTTAACTTGGTCTAGTGGAAGTGGTTGGAAGTAGATGACCTTTAAAGCCCTTTCCAACACAAATCATTCTGTGAACCTCTTGACAAACTTCTTGTAGCTGATCAGGGAGAACCTTTTTAAAATCTATTCATAGAATAAGAGAGGTAAATCATGTCACAAGAAAGAAATGCATCAAAATTTCGCCAGAGAGGAAATCACTTGAAAGTAGATATCAAAAAAGCCAGTTTCTAGTAGAACATCAAGTTTGTGGGAATGATTTCTTTATTTCTGTTCAAAATATCATATCTGTTTAAGAGGGTGTAATTAAACTAAAAAATCAGACTGATTATCTCCCTATAGAACTCCAGATAGCAAGACTTCCTGTTATGAAAAAACCCTCACATTTTGTTCTGAGATCAAAAGTAGGAGATGCCATATCATAGTGCATGGTGGTCCTGGCCTAGAAGACAGCAGTCATCTGTGATCAATATTGTGCAGTGCAGAATTACAGATTTCCATGGTGATGAATCATCCACAGAAGGAAGAACACTATTCTCAGGCAATATGGGAAACATAACTTGACTCACACGTTTCTATGTTTTGAGGTTTTTAAAAAATACTTAATTATTTAGTGAACTTCTATTCAGTGATTGGTAGGTGAATGCTTTTGTTGACCCTTTCTTGCAGTCCAGCTCTTCATTTTCCAGGAATTTTAGCACAGTTCTCTTTGCAAATGTAGTCTCAACTAGAGGAAAACAACCCTTTTCTATCAAAAGTGATCTATTATTCAATTGAAAGTTCCTGAGATTTATAGGAGATGCTGTACAAAAAATGCTTTGGGTTTAGAGAAAGGTTGAGTTTATTTTCTTTAAGTGCTCTTTAACAGGGTGCCACCTACCAATCCAAAATTGTCCCACATGTAACCTAAAACAGTGTCCTCATAGTTAGAGCGATGGAAATAGATTTCTAATGAATCATTTATTTCTAATAAATCTGAAGTCTAAGAATCTATGATTTCACATTTACTACAATGCCTCCTGACTATCTTCCATTTGAGTAAAGTTTCAATCAACCACTCTGCACTTCCCAGAGAAACAAAGTATAACTGTTTGCTCTTTCTTTCTTTCTTCCCTGTTCACTTGCACAGCAATATTTACCTGTTTAATTTTCTAATGGAATTTGTTATTAAAACTTAACCCTAGTGTTGCCTGGAATCAAAAGACAAAAGTTTCTAAACAACACTAAGAGTGGTGAGATAAAAAGTAATTTTTTAATGAAAAGTTTCAGGTGCACAAACATGGCAATATGTGCATGTGTGATAGGGGATTTTTACAATTTTTAATAAGGTTAATTAATTAGGTTAATTTATCTACCAGGTACATCCAATAGGAGATCAATTGCCCCAGTAACCCATCCTTGGGTCAATCTCTTGGAGCTGGTACAGGAGCTTTCTTCCCCTATTTTTTGTTATGTCTCTTCAGCACTGGTGGAAAACAAGATGTCCTAGTCAGAAATTCTGTTCTTAAGAATAAGACTAAACAGAATTTCAAGAATGTGTTTAGAAAGAGTTAGCTTGTTATTCTAAAATGTGAGAAAGGGCAGGAAAAAATACAAGAAACTAAATACAATTATATATTAAAAATCTATAAAGCTAAAAATATAAGAATGTTTAAACATCATGAGGGAAAAAAAATCTGCTACATACTTTGTCTCTGTGTATTTGTGCCCCTAAAAAATGCAGCATCAGAATATGACATCATGAACATCAAAGTCACAAATTTTGTCTGTGCAAAAATTCTACAAAGCAAGCAAAACCTGCTCCCATCTAGCAGTCAGGGAACAGAGGAAAAAAATGCAAATACATTTGCCTGCAGACACATTTGCCTGGAGATACATAGCAATTGAGTTCTGCAATAAAACACAGTTTTACTCTCAACAGCACATTTTCCCTATTTATCTGAATCATCAGAGACCGCTCAGACTTTGAAGAGTGAGTGAACCTTAATCATGACTTTCAAGTAGATGCCTTCCTTCTCTTCACTGCAAAGAGGTTTTGCTCATGATTAATAATTCTCCAAAAGGTAGGATAACCTTAGAATGACATGTTAATTACTAATTTCAAGTGAAAATTCAGGATGAGAATTGTTCACTTGGCATCTTTGAAAGTAAAACGTAGGTTGCTACAACCCTGAGGATCGTCATCTTCAGGCAAGACCTACATGGGCTCTTTGCATGTTCCCATTTTCTGAGGTTCAGTAGAGCAGCTTCAGAGCAAGCAAGGAAATATTCTTGTAAGCAAGAGTCCAAAACAAACAAATATTTCTGAGAAAAATATAAAAGCACCTTCCCTTTAAAATCTAAAAAGAAAATTGCAACCCTTGTCAAGGAGCAAAATATTTACATCCCTCCCCATTTCATATTAGTGATGGGTGTCTGATGGCTTCAAGCACTGGAGATGGAAAGAAGCCATGTCAAGGTATCTTATCCTAGGGGGCTACTAGTCTCTAATTTGAGATATGCTGCAAAGAAAAAAAAAATGGTAAGCACTGACATTGGAACCATTTATCACCAACTGTTATGAGGAATAAAAGGTTCCTCTTTGAAGATAGTCCATTATCTATTTCTAGCTGGCTTCCTCCTGTCATATTATCTTGCAGAAATAATAAATTTGGGAAGATCACATTGGGAGAATAAGTACTGCTATATATCTAAGTATATACATTGTTCTTTTATTTACAGTCACTTTTACCCATTCTCTAGAAGAAAATATGGGTTTTACATTTGTTATTTGTGGTTTCCTCACAGATATTATTTTTCCTCTCGGGTAGCAAAAGGAGAGGTGGTAGTGAAGAAAGCCTGGAATAACATAAAATTCATGCAATATATTATTTTCTTACAAGAAAAACGCCAGCTAAAGCAATATCAATTTCTCTTCTGTAATGGTAGGAAAGGATTTCCATTAGGAAATGTATATTTGAATATAATACATACTCCCCACATAATGTGTGTGTCTCTGTGTATATATCTACATATATGGGTATGGATTTATATGCATATATACACATTACTAGCACTGTTCAAAAAATAATTTTGCAGATCCTATGATTCAGACAGGGTAGCAATAACAAGGTTGCCAGTGTGATGAGGCCTTTATGTCTCGGCATTTCTTCATTTGTATATCACTCCTCACAGTTTCACTTTTCAGATGCTATCAACAGCTTGGATAGTAAAATTGATCATTTACTAAACAAAAACAAGTTGCAGAGACTTACTTTTAGATAAACAACAAATAAAACTGAGAGTAATTTACTCACACATAACTCATTTTGTTCAGGAAACAAAATAAAGATCAAGTGAGGATTTGCAGAATACAATGTCCTACAGAAGGATTAGTTTATCTTTCCTTTAAGGCAGAGTATGAAATCAATGTGTTAATCTACTTGAAATGGAGGATTTACTTTAGCTAGGCATTTTTTAAGATATGAAATTAAATCTACATTTGTGTTTATAATTATTATTCCTAAGGGTATCTCGGGCAGGAACCCTTTTTTCCCAGTATAGGAAATTTAAAAGAGCAAAGTGGGTAAAGGACATAAGTCCCATTGAATTTTCCATGGCAATTTATTGGGGTTAAGGGCAAATCTGCAGAACTCTTCTGTCCTCCTTTTAAAATTCTCTCCCATATCTACTTTTTTTTCCAGCCTGTAGAAAATTTTTTCTATGTTCTTTTAGTTAATGCATGAGAGCACCATGCACAGACTTCCTGCCTTTTTCTCACTCACAAACATCCTGCCTGCATCACCAGCAGCAAACTCCAGCCGTAACCCAGAGCACAGCTGAACAGTGGCCCTGGCAGTGGTTTGTCTCTTTTAAGGGCTCAGGTGTTATAACCTCTGTGTCAAAGAGGTTCTTGGCATAAGGTCTGTCTTCTCTCTAAAACAGAGGTTTTTTGGCTTGTTGGAGTAGTTTTTAGAGCTCAAAATCAGGTTGTTGTAGGATGTTCAGTGCTTCCTCTTGGCAGACCAAAATCTCTGCGCTTACAACCATGCACGGATAACATCTCATCCTGCCCACCTCTGTCCAGATAAAAGCAGCCATCTCCTCACCTCCTGTCCCAACACAATCTTAAAAATTCATGGATATAGCTAAAGATTTAAATTAATTTTCCTCATTTCCATGTGCACTTCAAGATAATGCAAAGATGAGAGTTGTTTTATTGAAAGTATGCTTCCTAAATTTAATTTCTAAGATTGTAAGTGGTGTGTTAGGAAAACGTAACCAGGTTGCAGTCCAAGTTTGTGGCTGTGCTGAGAGTTCTGTGAACAAACTGGGGAGCAACAGGAATTAAAATCACAGACCTGAGGAGATGAGGAGGGGGCTGAGGTCGATCTCAGATGGTTTCTCAGCAGTTGTTGCTCTGTGGCTGTTCACTGTGGTCCCAGGGAGGAGCTGGATCATTGTGCCACACCAAGATTTCACAGTGATGTCTTTCTAAGTTGCTTTAAATGTGTAATTTGCTGTTGTCACTAAGGATCACTTGTAAATTTATCACTATAGAAAGACTAGAATTTTCTTTCTTTTACTAAATGTACATTCTTTATTTTCTTTATTTCCTTTATTAGGAATATTATTAAATTCCACCCACTAAAATGTCATGGTACTTATATCACAAAACTAAAATTTTTCAAAAGAATGTATCTGACTTCTGCTAATCTTTTGCTATCTGGCTTTTGCTTTAACAAATAAAAGTTACTGATGTATCATAAATCATTTCCTTGCTCTGGCTGAGTGCCTTTAGACGAGACATGAAAGTCAGATTTCCTCATCTTTACTTAGCCATGACTGTATTTGAACACTAATTGCTTCCTGATAATGTTACAAAAATTCTATAAAATTGGAAAAAACTGTCAAGAATTTTCTTTCTGGTATATAGTGTATTCTCAGCCCATCCTAATCAGTAGTAAATGAAGTATAAAGATTTACCCCAGTAAGACTGGAGTTAGTTACTGCAAGCTTTACATCCAGAGACATTTTGCCATTAAGAAAACAGTGTTTCTGCCCAGACCTGACAATATTTTCTGTTTCAACACCACTTTCTCCATTTTAATGATTAAAGCAATGAGTAGGTTGTCTTTTATTTTACAGTCTACCAGTCTACTGTAGTCTGTGTGTAACATTTAAGACAGATCCTTTATTTTAATATGAATATTTGCCTGCTAAGAGTTTTTCTGTTGGTGTTATTACAAAATCATGGCACTTGCTTGGTTTAGAATGTGAAAGCACTTAAATGATACATCTCATTTTTCCTTCTGTCATTACCTCATTTGAAATTAGAATAGTAGATTAATTGCCCCTTTAATGACAATTTCTTGCCTAGATAAAGCTAAGATCAGGGTTAGCAGTGTGCCAGGCAATTTAGGTAGTCAGCAAACCATGAATTTCACACTGACAATGCTAGAGGCATTAATCACATATAGTTTTCCTTTTCTTTCCTGTAGCCAAATAAATGATTATTTGGGTTACTTTAGGACTTGAGTTCCCCAAGAATAAACAGGGTTTTTACCTTCTGTGATAAAGAACATTTTTTGCTTTGGCTTTCCTTTTTTTTTTTTTTTTTTCCCCTTAGGGACTATCTCAGTTCCTCTTTGGTTTTGGTTTGTTTTGTTTTTTTTTTCATCTGAGTAATTCAATTCAGCATGATATAGGATGCTCTAAACACCACAAGGATCTGTGTGACTGGAGTGTCTTTGGCAAGAAGGTGCTTTAGACCTAAGGCCAGGAAAGGGGATAACAAAGCCAAGCATCAATGCTTGAGCTGCTCTGTGACAATACAAGGGGCAGTAACACATTCTACATGTTTGCTGTTGTATCAATTCTACCTTTGCTGGTTCAGAATTATCCTTATTACAATCAAGAGAATGCAGTACCAGATGGATAATTCAAGAGACAAAATTGAGAGATGCTGGTTCTTGGTTTCAGAGTCAGACAGCTGATTGAGAAATGAATAGGAAATTCTTTGGATATTCCCAATGAAGAATTTTAATGGAATTAAGCTGTGAAGAAAACAAGCTTTTATCCTCAGCAAAAACTCTGCCAAATACAGTATCCTCACAAAGCCTTTTTTCCTCATCTATCTGCACTTTGTTCTTCAGCAGCAGCACAGTCTGGCCTGCTGTGCCTGCTTGTGAAAGATGACTCTGATGGTGCTCTCTGAGTGTCAGTGTAAATGTCAAGGCTACCCTTGTTTTCCTTAGAAACATGAGGTATTTAATGTAGGTGGCCCTGCTAGCTCCCAAACACAGAAGCTGCAGTCCATTTCTTATTTTGCTATTCTTGTTTATGTTTGAAAGGCAGAACAGGCATCTCTTTCCTGAGGGACTCTCCGTCCTCTCTCAGAATAAGGGCAGAGAAAAGTCAAGAAGACTAAATCACCCCTCAGCTCTTAGGAAAGGTGATGTTTGCTCTTCCCAGCCAAAATACATGTCATGAGTAAACTTGGAGGCAATTCAACTATGAGTTCCTTGAGCAGAGCTGCAGAGGACACAAGATTTGTATCCAGAGTGTGTGCAGATTTGAAAAGCAGCAGTAGTACATTTCATAGAGGGGAAGATGCTCTGAAATGATCAACTGGTTAAATAAAGTTCTCTGTCTCTATAGATAATTAAATCTGGCTTACAAGTCCTGATGCAAAACTTCAAATTTTGTTTGAATTGGTTTTCAAAGCCCCTGAAAAGTGTGCTTACTGTATATGTAGGTTGCATATATATAAACAAAAGGCTTGGAGAATGGAGATGAAGATATGCAAACACTTTATCACAGTGTTCATCTTCAGTGCTACCTACCATTCATTCTCTCAACTCAAAAAGAGTTCAACATACAACAGCTCTCATATTTGCAAGAATATGGTTTGCATATTCTGGCTGGCAACACCCTCTTGGCTTTTATGCATGCTTCTGCATTTTCATTCTTTTTACAATACCTTGCCTGTAAAAGAGTGCTTGCAGATCTAATGCTAGGTTTGTTGTATAAGACTTAAGTATACCTTCCTAAGAAACAAAGTAAATTATGCTGGGTGTTTGAACACAGGAATTGTCTTTAGAATTCAGTCCTATTAATTTCTTTCATATCTTTATTACACCTAGGCATCATTGGTATCAATTTCCATGGAAAGAAAAGGATACAAAAGGTTTTAGTACCTCTGAATGGCTATAACCTCATAGATGCCTCTAGAGATTTGGGGGTTTTACAGTGCTTCAGGGCCTCAGAGTTAAAATTCAGATAAGAAACATTGGAAGTAATAAGCCTGATTCACCACTGGGGTCTCTATTGACTTTGAGGGAAAGATACCAGGGACAACTTTGGCCCATCCTATTAAAATAGTAGCTGAGGGGCTCCTGGTGAGTAATTCAGGAACCTTTTTTTAAAGTTCAAAGAACTAATAATTTCAGGATCTTTAATATAAATTATAATACAATTACTATTTAATCCCTTTGAATACATTCGAGTTTCATTAATTTGAAAGCCCTGATGCTATCAGAAGCCTACCTACTCTTGGTCCCTGAAGTAGTTTCCCTAGCTGAGGATGCAGTGTCACTATCTAATACCTCCTCATTCACCACCTCTATTGTTCTGCTTCAGCTTAAGCTTTCCCACTTAATATCAGCGTGATATAATTGTGCCATAGGTGACAAATATATTATTCCTTCTTGTTATACTGAACTTCCTGTCTTAATTACCAAACTCATTTTTCCTCCACATTCCACTTGCTCGTTACTCATCTTCAACTATGATACAGATTTCCCTTACACTTTAATTACTTCTTGTGCTTAAAAGGATAAATTAATTTTCTTATTAACCCTTTGACATCTCATTAAGATCATTGAATAGGACAATTCTGTTTTCTTGTGGCAGGCCATCCACATTATGTCAGTTTGCAAAAATACTAGAAGGCTTAGAAGGAATTTGATAAAAACATTAATAGTTCTTCCTGGTGTTGCATCAGCATCTGTGTCATATGAAATTTTTTGCCCTCATAGAGCCACCAGTTAAACTGGAACTGTGTTTATCCCTGTCTGACATAGAGCAAACCTTGGCTTCTAACATTAGTGCTGTTATGTTGACTTTGCTCTTTGAGTTGAACTTGCACTTTGACTTTTAGGAATGTTCACAGGATGAGGCAGAGAATGAAGGATCTCCTTTGAGCTTGGACCAGTCTCTGACAAGATGGGTATCAGACAGAATAAGAATTCAAGGTTTCTCTCCCTTCTGCATACAGGAGCTTGTACCAGTGCCTTGCTTATGTACAATGAAAATAGTATCTCTTCAAAGGCCTTAAAAAAAATACCATGTTCCAGTTCCTCCCATTTGGTACACAAATCTCTACATGGTGCTAGACCATTTTATCCCCATAACTTTGGTATTATAATTTGTAAACTGCTAATTTTTTTTTTATTGAAACACATATTAAAATTGCTCAATGCTTTGGCTGAGTTATTCCTTCTGCAATATTCCCAGTGCTGATGTCTTCTTGCTCCTTTGGCCCTTTTTGGATTCCTCACTGTTTAGAACTTTGTCCACTGGCTGCAAGCTCCCTGTGGGTTATGTGCCCCAGCTTTCCTCTTCTGTCTTCTTGCTTCCCTGAGACCTCTGGATCAAGGCAGCTCGTTGTGATCCCTGTTGATTCACCAAACGTGTGGATGTGAGTTGCAGACACAGAACTGTCAGTGTAGCTGAGAAGAAATTGATTCCTGATGCAAAACAGAATCATGAAATGAAAATCTTGCAACAATTAAAATTCAGTTACCTTATTTGGACATCATAGAACTAGAAATAGTAAATATTTCATGTATCTAGCTGGTTTCAGTGCCTAGGGCTAGATGCATGTTTTTCTGCCTATCAGATCTCCATGCACTGGAGACTCTCACATCTATGTTTTAGGAATGATCTGTCCCACATACAAGTCATCTATTGGGTCTGTTGAATATTATTAAGCATCATACAGAAGAACACTGATTAAAATGAGTAGATTTGGGGCTAGAATGGGATGAGATATGCATGGGCAAATTGTTTTATGGATTAAAAATTTATTTTTAAGTGTCTTACAGAAACATCTGGCCTCAATTGGGAAAAAATATTATTTTGATATTTCTTTGTAGAACAAACAGCTGTTCAGAATAACTGTTCAGAAGAAAAGTTCATTTCCTTTTAACAAAGAGAGCAATGGAAATCCTAGGCAGGACTTGAAATAATTATCACATTAGAAATAGGCCAATGCAGAATCATGTCTTCAGAGCTCAGCTCTCTGAAAAAAATATTGAGGTGATTCAATGATATTAAGCTTACCAAAATACTCAGGATATCTGTTATTTGATTTTGGATGGTTGGCACAAAAATGCAAAGTATTTCCAAATAACACTATATATATATATATATATATGGAAAAAATTGAACTGAAAAATTCCTATTACAAAACACAAGATCCAGTCACTGATTTTGCCTTTGGAAAAAACACTGAGGGAAACATTGATAAAGACATGCCTGTAGACAAAAAATGGGATAAAATGATGACAGTTTTACCAAAGATAAGTTGTGCCATACGATTCTGTTATCTTAAATACATTAGTGACTAAATAAAAGTGATACAAAATAAACGAACTTCAAAAAATCAGCCCTCCTCCCCCTCCAAAAAAAACCAGAAACAAAAACCTCAAACAAAATACCAAAACATTTATTGGATATGTGTCACAGGAAAATTTGTTAGTCAAGCAGTTTTGTTCAGCAGAACACTGTTATCATGAGTAAAATCTGGGAGAGGTGTTGGCAAAGGACTGTATTAAATAGTAAAAGTTTCTCTAGGAGATGAAAGTTTGAGCTCCTTTTTTCAGTAATGAACTTTGGAAAAGGATAAAAAAGGATCAAGAGGTACCACTGTTGTTTTCAAATGATGTGGGCAGTGCCAGAGAAAAACGGAATCAGGATATTATACAGAAGGAGATGAGCTGGGGGGCTGGAGTCAAAGGAATGAAATTACTCATGGTAGAACAAAATGCACTTGAGGATCAATGAAAATAAAACAAGATGACTTCCAAAATTCCTGCTGCTGGCACATTGCCATCCAGATAACATTATCTATGTTGTTATTATGTTCATATCTATTGATGTGTTTTGGATGATACATATTTGTAAACTCTTTATTTCCTAGACCAGCCTTTTCCGTGCAGGTTTGAGGCTTGAACCCCAGTCTATAGTTTGTAAAAACTATTCATACTACTTTATACTTTAAAATAAAATTATAATGCTTTTCAGAACAAATGATGAGACTGATTACTGTGGCTTGAATTTTGCATCCATTTTAAAACTGCCTAATGAAATTGGAAAAATAATGTTTTTAAATTCATGCAATTTTTTCCCCCACTTCTTCAAAACCGTAGTCTAGTCTAGAGGTCCAAAAATATAATCGATTTTTATATATTGCAATTCTAGCTTTATCATAGAGGTCTTGAATCTCTATTTTAAAAAAAGCCACCTTCCTTTGACATGTTAAATGCAGTCTAAAGGTAAATACAGTGATCTCACCAAATACAATTTCCAAAAACATGTTTCCCAAAGCCTGTGTCCCCAGGTTCTTAGAAATGGCATTCTATAATGAGCTGTAGGTACTTTTTTATTAGCATAGGGATGAACATTCTTCTGTTTATCATTTTCTTGCACCAATGTGACGTCTCTGCTGATTACTCACATTATGGTTAATTTGCAACTGATAATCAGTCCTAGTTTCTTAATAAACTTCTCATTAAGAGACTGGAGCTGTCACTTTACCTCCATGTTACTCTTCCTAAGTATAATCTGTGACCATTATGCAAAAGAAAGGACTGCTGGACGTCACACATGTCATTTGCAATCATGTACAAAAGCTTCAAAAGGAGCTTGTTAAGTAAATGCCCTTCATAAATCATTACTGTAAAATAGAAAGGTATAACTAATCACCATATTGCCACCCTGTTGCTGTATTCAGCTTTTTTGAAGAGCAGGAAGGTTCAGCCATTAGACATTTTAAGAGATCTTTACACAATGCTGTCAGGGAACTCCCAGAACATTTTGTGCTTTGCTTACACCACAGCAAAACCAGCAGTTTCATAGCAGAGAGGCTCAAGCTGAGTCAACTGATGTTTTAGGATTCATTCTGAAACTGTTGCCTTCAGGAAAAATTGATATGATTGAGTTTTGATGCCCAGGAACTTATCTTGCACAAACTGGTCGAAAGTAAATTTTAGAATTAACATTCTGAGCCCAGAGTAAGAATGAAGTAATTCAATGTCTTCTGCAAAGAAATAAATTGCAGATATTAGTGTTAGTCCATGCTATAAAAGAATAAATATGTGCTTGTGGATAATTGTCACACTTCAGGGGATGTGCAGTTGCAGTAGCAGCTAGGTTACACTAGTCTGTCAATATTGCTTGCATTGCCACTGTAAAAGAGTCTTTGGTACAGAGTTTTCCAGAATAAAATTCTTTAGTTCAGTCTTCTGAGCAACTATGTGACTCTGAAATCCCGCCCCAGGTTCTACCAGTCATGTGCTTTGACAATTCTTCATGAAGAAGAAAAAATTAAACCATGAGAGTTGGAGCGAGATTTGAAGTTAAGATACAGTGCTTTGAAGAGTTTCTTTTTGGGATTTTTTTCTTTTTTTTCCAGCTGAGTGGGTTTCATCTTGACAGGGACAGGATAAGTAATAATAAATGCAGGGTAGAGTTTTGAAAGAGAATTAAAGATAAAATCAAGAAGACAAGCCACACAGAAATAAACAAAAAAAACCCACCCCTTCCTCTTCTGCAAGGGATCCCTGCCTCTGTGCTTCCTATGCATACCTTCTGTACATTCAGAAACCCTCAGCAATAGCATGTCACTACTATTTTCTCACAGGGAAATGTTTGGGGCACAATTATTTCTAAAATATGCATTCATGATGTTTACTTATTGTCTTTCTTCCAATCATGATTTTTAATCTGGTTTAGCCAAAAAACCCCACATACCTGCCCCCCCGCCCAAAAAAAAACACCAAAAAAACCCCTACCAGAAAAGAAAAATAATATTCCCAGATAAACATTCAAGAGTTTAACAGCAAGTTGCAGTGCCTGTATCTGAGCTCTGACCAGACAAATGGTATCTTTAAAACCTACTAATCCTTCGGCTTATGTGAATCTTCCTTTCTTAAATTATCTAGAGAAGGTCATTTCCAGTGTGCTCACATAAATTAAATGCTGCATCTCTGCATCTAACCTAAATTTGTTCTGCTTTTAATGTCTTGCCACTGCTTTCTGAGATAAAGATTCTTTGCCTCTGAAAAGATTTTCCTTTTATTCTTTCCGTATCGTCCTGAAAACAGTAGAACTTAACAAACAAGCAAAAAGAAAAAAAACACAAGACAATAAAGTTTTGTCTAAAGTAGTCAGGATTTGTAGATTGTAGTAAACTAATTCAAAGTTTTCCCTCTTGGGTTTTATGATGGGTTTTATGACTTTACAGAAATTGTCACAATTGATGTCAGCAGGAAATACAGCTTTATACATTAGGACACAATGTGTGAGGTGTTGACATTCCATGCTTTTCAAGAACTACAAAACATTCAACCCAAAAGTGCATTTCAACATCTGTTATTTTCTCTCAGGGATTTTCAGGTGATGGGACCCCAACATTCATTTTTAATATGTTTTAGGAACAAAAAAGCTTTCTTTTAGAATTGTTCTCAGGAGTCATTCTTCCTGTATTACCACTATCCTGCTGTGCACTGGCCATTCCCTGGTCTTTATTTTCCATTATTTAATTCCCTTTTTTCTGCACTTTTAGCAAATAACCTTTAGGATTTTATCACCACATCCACTCACAAATTAAAGCTGATAAGAAGCGATTATAAAATACTTCAATACTCTATTTCTCTTTACATTTCAAATTAAAATGTTTAACTCGGGAACAAGACTCTTGTCTAGTTCCATATGTTCTTTGATTGTGGCTATAAAATAAGTTAATTATTTCCAGAAACCAATTGCTTTTCATTAAGAAACAATTGCAAAGATTCGATTGTCTATGAGTGTGTTGCAAAGATATTTTGACTGGATTAAATTTTTAGTTACACACCATCATCAAGTTCCTGTCACATTTCAGTGTTATTGATTTGAAACAGAAGTGGAATTTTGATATCATTTTTTCTGCACTGCATATTGTGTAATTATTCAGATGCTTCATTTTCATTTGTGCTTTCCTACTTGTTTTAAATGTTATTACTTGCTCCAATGCTTTTTCATTTTAGTGAATACACTGATAAATATTTCTATCAATTGCAGATGTGATTTTTGCATAAGTAACTGAAATCCTGCTACCGTGGTTTAATACAATATTAGACATCAGAGGAACTTGTAGAAGCAATTAGAAAGTCTATGCGTGTATTTGTTTATTGAGTTACTTAAAAAATGCTCTAAAGGGATTGTTTGAGCAGAAAAAAAGGACATTAAATCTGTTAGTTTTACTGTCAGATTTTTAGATGTCCTCACTGTGGGTAAAGTCTCTCACAGTCACTCCAGTCTGCCTGCAAACTGCAGTTCCTTTTTATTCTCCCAAGGAAGGGGTGAGCACGTCTGTGTGCAGGGGGACTGACACGGCAACTCTCCCAGCTGCTGAGGAATGGTTCTGCTTCAGTTTACCCTGAAATATAGATCTTCAAACCAGAAACATATCCTGGATATCTTCATGCATTTTGTGCTTTTTTCCTCATTAAGATTGGGTTTTAATATGGGAAATACAACGTTGCTCAATGAGCAGCCATTCTAAAATCAGTGGGAGTATTTCACTAAGAAACTAGAAGACTCAAACTTCCAGTTCAGGCTTCACCTTCCTTTCCAAATTCAGTCACAGAGAGATGTTTGAATAATTGTAAGGTGAACCTTATTATTACTACTGTTGGTTTTTCCCCACCATTTTTCAGACTAATATAAAAACACAGTAGAAAATTTAAAATTTCCACTGTATTTTCAATTTCTACCTCTCTTATGGGGCACTTGAATGGTTGGTGGGAAAAATAGTGGGGAAAAAATATGACCTTGAAGTTGATAAAATAAATATTAATGAAGAATTCATTTGTTTGAATGAAAATTCATTCTTTATATAAAATTGGAAAACATTTTAATTTTTAGTTATGATACTAACTTAAGAACAGGAAATGCTTTTAAAATAACTTGTGGAGTAACACGTGGGCCACTTTGTGTCCCATCACACACAGAATTTATGTATGTTAGAAACCCACTTGGGTACTGTTGCAGTCAGTGGAGAGACAAGTGTACCTTTTGGTGCCCACAAAACAGGAATGGGAAGATCCTTCTTGTTACTCAGTCCTCCACAGCTGAATATTGTTCAGAGAGGGCTGTGAGATAAATGATGGCCACAGAACTCTGCTGGGAATCACCAGGTATTGACTGAGCCTCAACAATGGCCCAGCAGAGTGTTTGTGCAAAGTTTAGTGCTGGTGATCTTCAGAGGTACTGCAGGAGCAGAACCTGATCCTGAGCTTCCCTTCTGGATCTCACCCTTTTAATATCATACTTTAGCATATTATAGAGCTCATGTCTGTTAAGTTTTTATTAGTGATATAACACATATTAGTCCAGAAACAAAGAATTACAGGCTTAATACTTATTATCCATGTAGAAAGATTATTTGTAACTCGGTGGTTGGCATTGTAATATAATGATTAATTTCCTTTGCTTTTCTCTTCCCAAAAGGAAGTCTTCACAGCTAGCAAGGAAGAACTGTTTTCAGAGCATCACTCGGTAATACTTTTAATTTCCTTTGCATATTTTAATGCAATCAGCACAGCTTACATCTGTGTAGCAATCAAATTACAAAGTCAACATAATCCAATGAAAAGCTGAAGAGCCAAATAATCAAATTCAGATTAATATTAATTGCTGTAGTTTCTGCACCTGGATTTAAAAAACAAAAACAAGAAAACCACCACATAAAACTTTCTCTATTTAATTACAATGTTTTAAGTAAAAAAAATCCCAAACAACAAAACCAAATCAGAAAAATAACCACAACCCCTCTCCCTGCAGGATCCAACCCCAAAAGTTTGGATGTTCTATTTTTTCCTTGTATTAGGAACAGGTCTTGTCAACATACAGATTTAGATACATACACCTCAGACATATCAGTGAAGCTATTTATCATTTTTCTTTTCCCTAGCAACTTTTATTAACTAATTATCAATCTTTAAGATGAAGATATTATCCTTATTTGACACAGCCATGGATTCCTATTTAAAATTTTTGGTTCTAGTTCTGGAACTAAATTAGTATTGCATGTCCATTACTGAAGCAGGCTACAAAGTCAACAGGGTTCTTATTTTCACTTGTTATTCTTATTATTCACCAACAGTGAATACAGAAAGCCCAGCAGACAAAAAATAAATTACCATTTCCAGTTCTCCTTCCCAGGGGTGCCTTTACCCTTCCATTGGAGAGCAGCTGCACATACAATTAATTCAACATTGATCCTTGTGGGTCCCTTCCAACTCAGAAAATTCTGCCATTTTGTGAAGTAAATGCGAGGGGTGGGATCTCCAGTGCAGAGAGAAATGAGCTCTTGGGGATGGGGGCAGAGGCCTGGTGATAGAGATTTAATAGCTACAAATGGAGAAAAATCACTACTCTGCTAGCACCTCATGTATTTTAGTTTTCTGCCCTCATTCATCCTCTTTGGTTGCATCACATGGCTGATGAGGTGTGTGTGCTGTTACATACAATGGGAGCAAAGTTTTCCTGTGGGGGAGCTGCACAGGAAAAAGGTGCAAATGGGAAGCTGGAGAAATGTCACTTTTCTGAAAACAATGGTTAAAAGAAAAAAAAAAAACAAAACCAAACCTGTTTATTTGGACTACAACCAGTGGGCTGGTTCTGCAGGTTTGCAGCCTAAGCACAAACTGGACTTTTTCTCCCACTCTGACTTGCCTGTCCCTCACCCAAAGCACAAAACCAAACATATCATTGTTCTGTACATTCTATTAAAAGTTCAATATTGTGTCAAGATTTAACAGTGGATCATGCTGATAAAGAGTTTAGTTTTCAGTGTTATATAAGTTCCTTACAGAAGTAGGAGACAGCAACTGCAATTAAAGCATAATTGGATAGAAAATGCTTCTTACATAGACAGAATGTGAGATGTAGGAACAGGACTTTGCTTCTTTAACAAGAGCTTCCACACATTCAGGGCTCCCTTTGAACTAAAGGAAATGGCTGCAGGTGTAATTACATCCTCTCACATTTAATCACCTTTGGAATTCAGAGAAAATGACAGCAAGTAATTGAGAAATTAGCAATTACTACATTAACACACTTGTGCCCAGTAAGATCTCACAGAAAACTCTGAATTTGGAGTTAGGCTTCAGCAGTTATTCAGTCATAAAGAAGTATTAAAAATTGCTGAAATATGTACTTCTAGCACCAATGAGATTCACAACAATAACCTAAAGGCGTTAAAGTGCAAAATTAATTTGTAGATTGAATTTCAAAATCAGGCAGACCTGTCAATGGTCAAGTGGTAAAAAAGATGTATTTGCTCCTTACCATTACAGGTTAACCTTCTCAATTACATGCAGAGCACACAAAGCAAGAGAACTGCAAATATTACAGTGGTCCTTTCCTTCCAAATAATGACTTTAAAAGTGAGGAGACAGCCTTTTGATCAAAGCAGAAAAATTTGATTTTGTGTTTTCAATGCTAAGACTTGCCTCTTGACATTGTCACTTAAGTTTGGGTACAAGCATATTCAGTTTTAGAGAGAAACGAGAGTTTGTGGCTGTGAAAACTTGAAACAAACACAACCCAAACTTGGAGAATTTCAAACTTTTATCCAGTTGTCAACACTGTGCCAGCCAATGCAACAATTTTTAGGACATGGGTCCTTCCTCTTTGTGTTTGAGGACCTTCCAAATCAGCTCTCTCCTTTCCATGATGGGGCTGCAAGTGAGAAGGAAAAATGGGAGTTTCACATCCTTCCTGATGAGGTTGTTTCAGTTCTATAACAATTTTCATCCAGACAGAAAAAGGAAGTGTAAGGAATAGGAATGCCAGGCCCTGATCCATGCAAGGAAATTCATAAATGCATCTTATATGCATTAGCAATGTTAAGACAGACTTTATATAATGACAGAAGGTCTTTGAAAATAGCATAAAAATTAAAAGTTCTTGCTACTAGGTGTGTGTCAAATATCAAGTTATTAATGGGTGTATGTGAAAAACATCTCTAAAGAGCTGTGCAACCTGAAGGTAGAAACAGCTTCCTTGGAAGGTTGTCAGCTTTGGGATGCAGTCACAGGTCAGTCCAGATTCCCAACATCACCTGTATGTGTTTAAGCACCAAAGACAACCCTCGTATCTCAGCCTTCTTTAGACCACTGTACTGTGAGAAGTCTCTCGATTTCTGCATTTACAGAGCAAGACAGACAAGCAGTAGCACCATTACTCACAGGTGTACTGTAGTGCCTGCAGGACTGCAGATAGCCATGGAGCTGTCAGTAAGGCCTTGTGTAAAATTTTATCAACACAATTTTATTCTTAATATTTATTATCATTATTTTTGGAAATCATTATTATTATTAAAAATTGTGGTTCCCAAAGACGGAGGCCCTGGGGGTTTGGTAAAACCAGCACTAACAATGACAGTGATTATCTGACCTATGTGAAACACAAGTCATACTGTAAATTCAGATGTGACACTGCAGACCACTGACAGAAGCACACAAGACAATGAGGTTGCCTTGCACTTTGCTGATGTGACCATTGCTTCACTGACTCAGGCTTCTCCCTTATCACTGTGGGCTAGGGAGGGACCAGCACTGCTCTCTGGGTCTGGTCAGAGCTGTTGGGTGTGCTCTGCTCCTCTTGTCCGGTACTGTGTGAGAGCATCTCTGTTTGGTGAGGGCACTGCCCTGCTGTCACCTCCATCCCAGCTCGTCTTCCTTTGTGGAGCAGTCTAGTCTTGCTGCTTCCTGATGAAAAAAGACATCAAATACCTGCTCTTGCTGCCTGTGGATGTGTAAACCAATTTGTACAAATGTAATTGTGCCTGCATAAGCAGTTGGCACTTTCTCCTGGGCATATGAAACTCAAAGGAACCACATGAAAGGGCAGAATCCTTTGCACTGTGACATCCTTCCTGGTTAGACTGCTGATCAAATTAATTTTTAAATAATCTTTCTGACTGGCCTGAAGTGTTGAAGTATAAGGACAATAGTTCCTACCCCCTACACAAAGCTTTTCATCTTTCAAGCTATTTAGTAACTGTAACAACTGAAACTACTCCTTCAGGTACCCTTGTAACAATTAATCCTTTATACTTCTATTGTGTCTGACAACTGATGTTCTCAAAGCATTTTATGTATTTAACAGATAAAGCCTCATGCAGTTTCTGTGTATGAAGCCCTACAGGACCAACTGAGTTTTAAAGCACAAACAACTTTAGAAAAAATCAGCCATGTCTCCCTTGCATGACAAAGAGAAATAAGGGTGATCTTCATGAATCTCTATTGAGATATCAAACTTTACAACTTTCAGGAGTTGAATCTTGTAGCTTTTTTTTTTTTTT
>VXBB01019859.1:29077-50584 GCA_013399915.1 Illadopsis cleaveri
TTTTGCAAGAGGACAAGTTGAAGCACAGAATGATGAAACAAATAGCTAATATCTGAAAACAGGCTTCCCATTGACCCATATGGCCTTGCCCGTGAGGCACGAATTTATCCTTTAAAGTGGGACAGGGACACTGTTCCTCTCCTCATAAATGAGGTCTCAAAGGACTGTGAAGGTGAAGAGTCTCTGTGTCACAGGACTTTATGAAAAATCTCCATATTCTCTCCCTCCATGATTTTTCCACCAACATGATTTTGGGAAAGTTTCTTTAGCTCCTCCAATTTTCCTCAATATTATAAATAATGTAATGAATGTAGAGTTCTGGCACATGTTGAAATACCTTTGATTAATATCAGTTTAAGAAAAGTTTAAATTAAATATGTTGTATTATATACGCTTCCAGATTCAAAATGGCAAAATATAACTGCGGTAAAAAAATTTGTAAGGAATATGGTGCTACTTAGAAACAAACATAGAGCACGCAGGAAATCTCTCAAGCTGAAGTCACAGCTGGCAATGTGAAAACTGGACTAGTGCCAGAAGTCCACCCTTCTCCTGTAAAACAATAAAACACTTGTCTTGGTGTGAGACATAATAGACTAAGCCCCAAAGCACTGAGTCTTCTAGGAGATTCTGTGCACCATGGTGATGCATCAGAGCCCCTGCTGATAACATGGCAAGCCACACAGATTGTTTAGTTTGTGCAACCCAATGCTAAACCCTAACAACAAAAGGCTGTAAACCCCTCTTCCATGCCGTTAAATTTTTTAGCGCACTTCCCAGGCTTGATGCATCGCTGAGATGGTAAAACATGCCCCATTGCACTGTGACACTGTGTCAGCAAGCACAGATTGCCACCAGCTTTCTCCCTCACTTCCCAAGTACAGAATTGCTCAGTGTCATTGCTTTCTTTCAGGAAATTGACAAAGGAAAAAAAGGAAAGCAAATTCACCAGGTGCACTGGAAGAAATTATTTCTTTCCTCGCTTGTATGCACAATAAAATTATTTCATTTTTTTAAGCAGGTGTCTACAAGTTCCTCTCAACATGCCAGCTATCAGAAACATGTAACACAACTGCTGGTTCACCCTGAACACAGGACAAAAAAGTAGGACAGGAGCAGTGCAAGATATTCAGTGCATTGATAAGAGAAGAGGAATCAGGCCTATACTTCACTTATATCCAATTACATTCATCTGCCTAACGTCAGACTCTTCTCAGGTCCACTAAAATTTGTAAGTGAGAAAGGACACAAACAACCTTCAGACCTCAAACTTTGGCTCATAGCTTTTGGTTTTGTGATGTTCTTGCATAAGCCTACCTGCCTGGGATCCTGCAGAGCAGTAATGATTTCACAGGGGCTGGGAAGCAGTGAGAAGTTTCTCTCTTACTGCTCTGTCTTGTTTTGACAGGCTGGTGGCAGAGGGGACACCAAGAGTGGCACCAGGAAGACTTGTGAGATGCTGCAAGTCTTGTGGCAGCAGGGACCTCCCTCCTGCTTAGGTCTGAGCACAGGGAGATGCAACATTTTTGGGAGCACTGATTAAGGAAGGCAGTCATTACAAGCATGAGAATAATCACTGTAACTGCACTTTTAAATAAGGCACAGGAAAAAAATGAAATTATAATTACACTAGTAAGAGTCATCAGTTGATAGCACTACCAGCAGCCCTTACTCTTTGAGAACCCAGTTAGCAAAGCTTGAGGAAGGCTGGGTGAGTTTCAATGATTTTAACTTTCCCATCTTAAATAGTGGCACTGGTCAGACACTTGAAGCTCGGAAGGTGCTCAAGCATCCTGATGGGTAAGGTTTTGAATCACCAGTTCCTCTGATTGACTAACTGGGATGTGATCCAGCCACAGCAATCTAACAATCTTTTGATGGCCTAAAGTCTGAGAAATTAATTCCTCAGATGTCCAGCCTCACAACTGGCCATGCCTGCTTGCTGTGCACATAAAAGACCTCCAGTATTGGCTGAGGCCTCCTGGAGTACCTAACAGAGAAGGCAAGTAGGTGCACACAGTTTATTGGAGATTCAGTCATTAAAGTCTATTCATGTTAGCAAGAACAGATATGAGTAATATAGGCACATGTATATACCAAGAAAATTTTGACAGTTCTGAGTGCCCTTTAACCCAAAGGCAGGGCAGTCTCAAGGAATTCAAATGTCTTCTTTGCATTTGGCTTTTTCTAAGTGCAGAATTCCTCTTATGCAACATAAAATATACATAAAATATAAATTTTATGCTACATAAAATTATATTTTCTTCTGGTTTTGCCCACTGCCAAATATATGTTTCTTGCCATTGCCAAATTTTACAGTGTTTTTATAAGCCTGAGAGAGCTATTTCTTCTTTCTACCTGCCAAGATCAAGCATTAACACCTATGTCTTTGTTCTTCACTCAAAAGTTTTGTTTTTCTCCAAAGCCAAAATTAAACATATATTTACTGTTAATATTAGCAGGCCTGATATATCTGAGCATAAAGCTTAAAATATGCACCTAAGGACTGAGAATTCTCTAGCAATTTCATTTTGGTGTGATTAGATGTTGAAGAGTATAGATTATTTTATTTTATTCTATGAGATTCCTTGTCATATAAAGGAAATGCTCAGTGACTTAGGTCAGACTTAGAAATCTGTTCTTAATGATGTTGGAAACATTGCAAATGCATGAATTAAGAAATAGCTTTATACTTTAAAGAAAGTATTTGATTTTATTAGCCTGGGGCATTAGAAGACATAAAAGATGCAGTGAAGTTATTCCCCTGCCTCCTTTTTTTGTCATGAGGAACTGAAATATAACATATATACTTCTAGCATACATTTATCTCTTCTTCCTGACAAGCCTTTAAAGTAATGCTTGACCTAAATGTCAAAAATTTGTCAATAATTTTTAACTGAAAGACCAAAGAGGAGATATGTCCCTAAGATGGTACATTTTAATTTTTCAAGAAGGAAGAAGACAAAATCAACATGTGTTAAAAGAGTTGCAAAAAAATTCAGATGAGAAAGTAGAGGTGAGAAAATCTAATTGGACTACATGGGTACAAATGCATTGCTGCACTGGAAGTCAGTGCCTGGACACTGCTGAGAAGAGTTTAGAGCATGAGCTCACTGCCTGTCACTAACCAGTGCATACCATTGCAGATGAATTTTGCATATGTATGTGTACTCATGGTAAATTCTGGATCCAGGGTGCATCTTAACTGAAGACACTCTTGGGATTGGAGACAGAGTGGGGATTGGAAATAGAGTGTAAATTTGTGTTGGAAATAACTCTCCAGACGCCCCTTCTCACGGCTCTGACAACCCTGATGTGCATTACCCACAGACACAGCACCCAAGGCTGGCTGCAAATTCAACAGCCCCGTTACTCACATCTTCTTAAGCAGGTTTTCCCATGGCTGATATCTAGTCATGGGTATATTTTCCCATTTTCCACATTTTGATGGATCTATGTTGCAGTGCACCCCCACCTCCGAGGAGGTGTTCCCACCTTAGGAAAGAGTCAAATCTCACCGCTGAACTTTTAAGGAAGAAGAACCAGAAACTTCTATGCTTCTCTCACCATAATTGGCCCAGTGCCAGGACAAAAGCACCTGTTGGACCCTTGAGCTTTTTCCAAAAGAGGTAGCTATTTTCTATTGGGCAGCGTGCCAAAAATCCCTCCTAGATTGTTGAATAAATACTTAAGAGAGAGCACAGAGATTCTCAGGACTTTTCAGGGTGTCTTAGCAGGTGCAAGGGACCTCCCTGCACTGTGCACGGCTTTTATTTTTTTGTTCTGTATAGTTTGTTATTTTCACTTTAGTTAAAACCTTTTTGCTTTTTCAAAACACCTCCGATCAAGCCATCTCACTAATTATTCTTAAGCCATTTCTGGGAGGTTGCTGGTCACCCTCAGAGCTTGATACACCTTTGTGAGGCTAATAACATGCTGGTCTCACGCAGCCATGTATCAGATCTATTTACCTCATTTCTGTTTTGCAAGCTGAGATGTCTTACAAGTTATTGTCCTGTGGCTCTGCTGCGAGAGGTGGAGTTCATCCCTTGGTACACCACTTGTGCTGAGATGTTTCCAGTTCCTCCCTCCTTCTCCTCTCTATGACATTGTGCTTTTTATACTCTCCAAACATTGCTGCATCTTCGGAGCTCATTTTTTAATTTAAGTAGGTAATGTGTCCATTCTGATTTGGTAATCTCTTATGGCTACAATAAGTACATTCTGTTAGATTGTTGGCATATTTACAAGCTTTTCATGACTTTAAGATATTCCCTGGGAGTCACAGATCCATTCAATCTCTCACACAAAACCAGGGAAAAGGAAGCTTGGCTAATATTTTGCCCCAGTAATTTGTGACAGTTAAAAACAGGTAAGGTAAACAGGTCTGATGAGTGAACCATGTTGAAAGTCAAAAAAAGCACTTTACCTTGGAACACTATTTCCTTTGGTATATCATCTAACCATTTTCTTCCTTAAAAATAACATAATATAGATGAGTCACCATAAACAGCAATCTACTTTAAAACATTATTTGCTATCAGTATATAATAGGACATATACTTTTATACAACACATATCATTATTATAATTATATATGATTATACTTTTTTCATTATCACATAAAGCATTTTATATTACCAAATAAAATTAACTTAAATGGGATTGTCTTTCTCTAGATTCAATATTTATCACATTTCTGTGTCCTAAACTGAAATACACACAACATTTTAACTTGTGTTTGTCATTGAAGAGATATCTTCTATATAGCATTTGAGCAAATTGCATAGAATTGATCATTAAATCATTATCCAATGTAAAATTCATGTACTTTACATGAACCTCTTATTGTGACCTAACTGTTATTACAAAAAAAAAGAGGTTTTAACCTGAACCACCTAAAATATTTAGGGTTGATTTCACTTTAGATTTGATTGTTTGCTTTGGAGTTTTTAAAAATATTTTGTGAGGGTTTAGGAGGGAAGGGGGATTTGGGTTTTTTGGTGATGGTGGTGTTTTCCCCTAGAAAAAGTGGCTCAATAAAGTTAAAACTAGTACATCTGTAGGAACCAAAAAGTGAAGTGTACTATCTGCTGTAGTCTGCTGTGCACCACTAAACTAAACCCTTTTTCCATTTCTTATACTTTGCCCCAAGAGGTTTTAGATAAGAGATATTTACATTTATGACCAAAGACTAAGTCACTGAGCATTTTACACATTTGTGCATTCATTGCATGCCAAATTTCAGCTTATATAAGACCAGGCAGTTCTAATTTTAAAACTGGAGTTTAAAACCTTAATAATGCTTAAAAGAATTTCAGCAAACTACCAAATAAAGAAAAATAATTTCACATTGCCATCTTTATCAATTCAGTATAACTTTAAAAAAATACAGTTGATAAGTCTTTCATGATGTGCAAAAGTAATTTTAATATCTAGAAAGCTTTTAAAGATACTTTCAACTTAATGGTTTAAAGATAAACATCGTTTGGGAACACATTCATATTTCTCTGTGTTCAGCACTGGCAAAATGAGCCATGTCCTGCAGTTCTGAAAGTTCTTTGAGGAAAGGTAATTGAAAGCTTTTGACGCTCAGCCTAAAAAATCAGATGAAGATCTATCTATCATTTTTCAATATTATGAGAAAATAAGGTGGACAAATAGCTGGAAGCAAATTTGTGCACTTTTTCATACAGACTGAATAGTATCTCTTACCTTGGATTTAACATTTACAAATGATGAGACATTTTTAAAATTCAGAGCAATCTGTTTCAAACACTTTTTGTTTTTCAAATATTCTTAATGCAATTTGTCTTTTGTCTAAAAATACTAAACAATAAGTTGTTTCTATTTCAGCAGTGTAGAAAATGACAACTATATAGACTATTTATTACCATATGCACAATATGAGGTGTTGGCATAGGAAAAATACGCTTTTTTTCAGAAAAGATTTCAATTTAATTTTAATCGATGGATAGATTGCTAAATCTTTCTTTGAAGATGTTTGACTGTTTCAGGCTTTCTTTTACACATGATGGAAATAAGAAAAGGAATGTTCCACACTGGGCAGGAAACATGTCCACAAAAATAAAAAGCCAAGATCCTTTCAATAAAGGACAAGGGATTACCCTTTAAGTTATCTGTGATCAGAGAATCTCAGAGAGTTGAGGGAACGTGTCTTCCTGTAAAAAAATTCTTTGGACAGAATGTGTCATCTCCTTTGCACATAGGTGATTGTCCATGACAGAGATACAGATAGAGAGACAAGATTTTCCATTCCAACAAGATGATTTGAAATATCTGTATGCTTCCATAATAACTGATGCTATCAAAATGCATTGTTTGCTTCCTTTACTGAAAATCAGCATCCAAATAATATAGATAAAATAGACATACACACAATATGCTGGGAAATACTTAGCTACTCTTTCTGATCAGATTTAAGCATTCCACCTGGACATGAGATATCACATATCATGGATAAAGACTTAAGTAGGTGAAAATGGTGGAAATGGGAAGCAAAGAATAAGATTTCAAATAAGCCTATAAGGTCAGATGTCTTTTTGGTATATTATTGTTTGGGACATAATGCTAGGTAAAGTATTTCAACATTCAATAATTTTACAGTAACAAATAGATGAAAGGAAATATACAAAAAAAAGTATATTTTTACAAGAAACTGTATAACATCCCAAATATTTTCCAGCTATCATTGCAAAATATCAATGCCGTAGTTAAAAGAAACTAGTCAAGACAAGATTAAGGACAAACACAAGGAAAAGTAAGAGAGAGAGAGATTGGTCTGGTTGGTCTGGTCAGACCTACTTGAAATAAAATATATATAAANCACACACATATGAAAAATGTCCCCAAACCAACAAAAAGCATTCACACCAAATTTTGTCTCTGCTAGAGTAGAAAGTTTTGGCAATCCAGACACAAGTAGCTGGGAGATAGATGTGTTTTCTTTTTTAACCCAAGGAGGAACATAACTCCAGCGGAAGGTGGTGAACTGGTAGGCACTGCAGTAGCCAACCAATTAACATAGTTTTTCCTTAAGATTACTTACTACTTATTTCAGTACATACACCGTCTGAAATATATGCAAATGCAGCTGAGAGTCACTAGGGACTGTTTTGTTAGAAGTGATAATCAACCTGAGCAGTACAAACGTGCTGCAGGCTAAACAAGTTGGCCTACAGCACTTCAAGAGGCACTTTGCTTTGAAAATCCTCATAATCGTTGCCAATACATCTATGTCACAGAAACCAAGCAGAAGGGCATAATCAAGCCAAGCTGAGCATGTAAAGAATCATATGGGACATGGAAATAGCAGCCACTTCTGTATAGCAAACCTCTGTGTTCAAGCCAGATGTTTTACTGACAACACTTTCAGAGGTTGAATGAATATTTCAGTGCAAAATGAGCCCGAGCTACAAATTAACGAGTTCTTTTTTCAAAGCCACTTAGATATGCTATTACAGCTAACAACATTCCCCCTTTCAGACACAGCTATTTTATTTGGATGAGACAGAATGCCTTATTCAGCTCAGGAAAAAAAATCTCGATTAAAAATGAATTGGAAGGCATAGAAATTTGTGTAAGCTTATGTAAAAAAAGACCCCTAAAAGTATAGAGACTCTCAGAAGAAAATACTACAGCTTAACAAATACAGGACAAGTTGATGATATCCACAGAGCAGTATGGTCTGAAGTTGCAAGCCTTTTCTTGTCTGAGTAGTCTCCTCATACCATATCCACAGTCCATTCAATATCTTTTGTCCCCATAAGAAAACAAATAAACAAAAAAGCCTCTGCTTCTTTAATACATGAAGTTGAATGTTTCAGCTGAAAGTCTGGAGCTAAAATCTTGAGCTAGGGTAAGAGTTACCCCTCCTAAGGCATGTTTTAGGACAGTAGACTTCTGCTTTTTTAGTGTATATTGCAACAATTGTCTGTATTTCAGGAAGAGAACCAGTAATCTTGGGCCTCTGCATTCACAGATATTTTTGTCTTGGACATGCCAGATGCAATATTTTACACATGAAATTAAATTCTAACACTGTTATGGTAGAATCCATTTTTAAGAATATCCTGTCATGTAATTATCCGGTTCAAAGAGACGTGTAAATAAAGGAAATTGGTCCTGATTAAGAAATTCAGTAACCATCTGTCCATCAACTATTCTGTATTACTTCTTTCATTTATTTGTATGGTGTATTTGATAAAAGTTAGATACCTTCAAAATATTTTCCTGACTTACTTTTTGGTGAATTATACGTTCATTAGTGGACTACACTTTAAAGGTGTTTTCTATAAATTAAGGAGTTAGTCTATGCATCTTAATGGAACATATTAGCTAAATTAAAAGTGAAGAAGTCTGTGTGTCCATAATGTGTCTTTTTCTCTAAAAATACTTTCATTTATAAAGTCTTTTGAAGGAAACCCAAATTCTCTTGCCTTGAAACCATGGGATTTTATTAATGAGAGAAAATAAATCAAGTTGCTGTGATGTGATCTCCAAGAAACAGGTCTAATAAAAAGATTCTTTTTTCACTAAGCCTAAACCTTTAGTGCAGCTTTACCTCTTTTTCCTGATGTAAAATACCAAAAATGTGATTCAAGAACCTTGTCCCTGCCAGACCCAACAGTAGCTGCTGAGGCTTGACCTATGCAGGTCTGACAGAAAGTTGTTTTCCACTGTTACTTTTGGTGGTGCCATTACAGATAAACTTGGGACAGGTGATTTGGGACAAAATTCTCAATAGAGACAATCCCAAATCTCGAAAAATGGATGACTGGAGGTTGTCTAAGTCCTGTAATTTTCTTGTACATTACTCTTATGTTAAAATGTGTCTTCTCCCTGTCTAACCTTCCAATTTTGTCCTTGCTTTTTAAATCCTGGCTAATTAGAGGATTTTTCTTCTTTGTGACAGTGGACTCTATGTCACACTTTAATTACAAGGACTATGTAGTGTTCTATTAAGTGTGGACTTTTGCTTCTTAGGTTTGTGTGTTAATTGGTAAAATCAGCATTCAACTTCTTCCTTTTTTCCAAAAATATTCTTCATTATAGTAGTTAACCACATATCCAGGACAGCCACAATTAACCATTTATGAACTTATTTCTTCATCCAACATCTATGAAGATCTTGTATTTCTATTTTTGCTTATGCTGTGAAAATGAAGTGTAAAAAAATACATGCCATGAAAATAATTTATCTTTTCAGAGAAAGCATCTTCTGAAATACTCATGTACCTTGCTTTTAAAATACTCAGATCAGTTAGATGTTTGGTTTTGTTTTGGTTTTAATTATGACAGTTATTTTACATTTTTAATGACATTTGAATCACATTATTGAGCTTTTCTTTCCAACTGTTACATATATACATTATAATCACTATATGCATATTAAGACACCCATATTCATATAATTTTGAAAACTATTGTCAAAGGTAAAATCAAAAATTATCATAACAGGAAGAATAGGCAACACAATACTGAATAAACACATACAATTACATAAATTCTCTTCCCCAATACTGGTATTTTGAATTGGGAAGCTTTTCTTGTAGTCTTGTAGTTTGCAATCTCTGTCCAACATCTTTTGCTTTCTTCCTGCCACAGACCCTATCTTTGAAATAAAGTAATTTACCTTAATTGTATCTATCATGCCTATTTCATGGAAATTCCTCGAGGCAGGACATGCTTTTCCTGTGCTTGCACATGCTTTTCCATAGTGTCTAGTATAATGTAGGCTAGTATAATGCAGTACAATGCCATTCTCTAGGTGGTCTCATCACTCGTAATGAGCTTGAAATTCACCTTTCACTAACTGCTGCTTCAAGTTTAAGAAGTTGGCCCCTTGTGTTAACAACAGAAAATATAGAAAAGGATAGAACATGAAAAGGATATAACATGATAGACAATGTGTGTCCAGGTATTTTCTGTGGGACAAATTGCTCATTCAGAGCAAGATAATTTGAAAAATTGACATTGGTAACTAGGAAGCCCTTTACAAGGCTGTTGTTGTTGTTCTTTTTAAAGGCACACTTAGTCCTCTGGCTGGAGAGACCTGGATTTGTAAGTCACCTGTGGAAAGGTGTCCTGGGTTGATGGTGCCTCCTATCCCAATCGTGCAGCTTTGTCCCTGTGTTCTATGTTGTTATGTCTGGCAGCTGCAGGCCTCCCCCGCCTTCGGCGGGCTGTTCTACCGCGGCGGGTCTGCTTGTGCTTTTGCTTTTGCTATTGCTGCTGGCTTTGCTTTCTGCTGCTGGCTTGCTTTTGCTGGCTTTCACTGCTTCCGGTTTTTTTTCTTTTTCTCTCTCTTTTCTTTCTTTTTGCCCCTCCCTGAAGATCATTGGACCGACTCCTGAGCTGAGCTGGGAATATCTGGGATCTCCGGGGCCTGCGAGAGAAGCTCTGAACCCTCCTGGCACAGCAACTGCTTGAGTATCATCTGGGGGCTGTTTTCTTTTCCCTTGTGTTGGGGAGTGTTCTGTTCATTTGTCAATAAACAGGTTTTTTCCACTTTTCCTCTGAGGAATTCCTTCCCAAACCCAGTGCTGGGGGGAGGGGTGGTGGAGGTTTGTTTTCTAGGGGGCTCCTTTTGGAGATTTTCCCCTAATTTGTCCTAAACCAGGACAAAAGGTCAGATGTTATACACATAGCTCAAAACACAACTGCAAGATACTCAAAATTGCAATAATACATTTGGAATAGCGCAAAGCAGAAGTTGGAAAATATATGATATATATACTGACTGGATTTTCAGTGGTACTCAAAATGCTGATTTTCTTTAGTGGAGGGGAATAAAATTCCTGAGAAGAAATATAACTGCTGACTGGATTTTTCTTTGCAATATGTACCAAAATGTTACATAATCTCAGTGGAAATTCAGTTTTCTGTACCTTTCAATGTGACTAATTTATTTGTTTGTTTGGGTTTTCTTGTTTAAATCTAACAAGCAGTCTTTCTAATATGTTCATGCTATGAAAAAAATAAATAATTTTCTAGGCACCCAAAATGTCCTTACAAGGCTTTCCATGAGCACTGCTTTTCTGCCAACTCCCAAGCAACCTGTAATCACAAAGTCTGTCACTCTGAATCATTAAGAAACTTTACTACCAAAATCTGATGACAATCAACTTTTTAGACCAGAGTTTCTCTCTGGCATAAAAAACCTGCAAGCACCTTTGGGCAAGCTATCCATGCTTCTGATTATCTAAGCAGGAATAGTCAAAGGATCGTGATTTGGTGATTAGTACATTATATAACACAATTTTAATTTTTTATATCAATTTCAAATCCATGGCTTCAATGATACCTGCAAAGAGTGGAGAAATATAAACAGAGGGAAAATAACAAAGGAACTCAGTGCCGCCTGGTAGAAAGGATAAAGGGTGATGGAGATGCCAAGTCCATATGTAAAGGCCATAAAACCAAGAAATATGGCATATTTATATATTTACTATTCTCCTGGAAAAAGGAAGTCTGTATCTGCTTTTCTACAAGCTGAGCAATAAGAAATATTGAACTACATTTTCTTTTCATGCTTATTTTACTTTTGTCCTTGAATTGGACATTGTGTGGATGTGATTATCATGCACTCAGTTCTCTTAATTGAATACAAATTAAGATGCTCAGCCATGAAAATATTTTCTTTTCTGGAGTAACAGCAAGGCTAGAAGTAGGTAAAACCTAGCAGTCTGACTAGTATATGTATATTTGTGTGTGTGTGTGTGTTTGTACATATATATTCAAATCAGCATTCCAAGGGCAGCTGTTGCTATTAAGGACATTCCACTTACAAGCACAATATTAAATTAGATTAGCTTACAGAACCCATAAACATGTTATGTCGGTGTGTTATAACAAAGATAATAGAAGCAATAACAAATAGAATTTAGAATCACATTTTAATTAGTCATATGAACAGTTTAACACAGAAATACTGACAAAGCAGAACTAACAGTGTAATGAAGCTGCTTAAAGGTGTAGATAGGAGCCATCCTTGCAATATAAATGCAGTATTTAATAAGAATTTTTACTTAAAATAATGATTTCACTAAATCACTGTAACTAAATAAAGGCCAAATGAGAAGAATGCCCTGGTTGACTTTACCTAGGGGAACAAAGACCGTTTTTAACTCACTGTGAAATTTCCTATGAAAAAACAATGCAATTCATGCATAAAACTGTTCATTATTTGTTAGGATATCAGATTTGTACTTCACATAAAGAGAAGTCATTGAGAGATGTGATGTTCCTCTCCTCTGGATAATTTCTTTATTTTTTGAATTTGAATGGTATTAATGATTTGTCTGTATAACCACTTGCACTCTTTAAGAAATTGTCATCTGTTAACTAAATTTTTCTATCAAAATTGCTGTTATAAAGTCCATGTCCAGACAAAATTCAGCAAATAATTCATTGACACATTCAGTTCTTATCACTAAACAAAGTAATGAAAAGGAAGGACTCAGCATTTTGTAAAACAGTAATTGTGAAACACCCACATATATACTGTCCAAATGATCTAGTTAGATGAAATTTAAATTAATTTATTGATGGTCTAAATGTTTCCCGAAACAGTGATATTTCTGTACCACACCAGGTGATGTGGTATATAGCCATAAATGTAGGAAACACAAGGAAATGAATATATAAATGAAATAATGAAACAAAAGGAAGCTTTTTCATTAATTAATGTGGCTGAGTTTTACGTAATAATGATTACCACATGTCTAAATCCATCACCCTCACTAAGAGAATCGTATTAAAAAAACTGTAAGCAAAAATGTAAGGATTCAAATACAAAAGGAAAAATGAATCTAACCAAAACAATAACTTATAAAAAGTAGTGACAATATATTTTTAATACACCTAGAGGGAACCCCACTGGGCATTGTCAAATGCATTTTAAGATAGAAAATGTTACTATTCCCTTTGTACAGATGAGTCACGGGGGCAAAACTCATCAATGATTTGCTCAGGATTATACAGACAGAAATTGCACAACACGGAAACCCAAAGCTTAACCTCTAAACCTGCCTTTCCTTTAAAAACCTATAATTTTTTTTTTTTTTTTAAATGAGGCAATGCATAACTAAATGGACAGCAGTCAGGAGGTTAACTGAACATGACTTTCAAAGAAGTGGGTGCTTCTTTTTAAGTAAATTCTGCACTAAAAAAATGGCAGGTGAAATGTACTTTGAAAATGGAGACTAAGGGGGATTTTAAATAGTCAAAGGCTCAATAATATGTTATTAGAACCCATTGTCACAATATAGCATTCAGACCAAGAGCTTAGCAGGAATTAAAAAAGGATTAAACCTTTATAAGGATAATGAGAACATCCATAGTTAATTTAGATAGGACATAAAATAATATTTGTAGAAAAAGAAATACAGGCATTCCTTGAGGCAAAAGTGAACCATCAATTTAGGAAGGTAAAAAACATCAACCAATAACAAAGTTATTATGCAGAATGTAACTTCCTTTGAAAAAACTTTGAAGAGGATTCCATTAGACATAGAAAAACATTGCAGAAGGCCAATTTGTAATTTATAGACATTTTAATTTCCTATGTGACCAAATGAGAAAACAAAAGACCTCCAGAATCACCTGTGTTACATCCATACTGCAAAATTCATACACCTCAGCTTGGACAGAACAGCTTGCACACCCTCTTCATCCACACACACTCACCTTCCTTCAGTAAGTAGGCCACGCCACACAATATTTGCCTCTGGATGTAATTTGGGCCCCATATGCTGCCTCTGCAATCCTAAGGAGTAATTATTTTGTGTGTATATTGGCATTTGGGTTTCTTTTAACTTTTAAGCACCTGAAAGAGTAAATATACATATTTTGGAATAGCATTGAGCTACACTGGAGAAGGGTGTATGCAGTCAAATGTGGTAGACTTCTCCACACTACTTCATATAAGCAATTCCCGTAGTGAATTATATACAAAATTACAGGTTCTTCACAAAAAGAGAGGCTGAGAATCATGTAACTTTTTGTGCTCAATGCACACAGTAGGGAACTAGACCTGATAGGGAGCTGAGGAGCCATTATTCACCAATGCAGTTGTACCCACAAAGAATATTTCCTGTTTCTCATTCACAGGGAAACCACAGACCCTTCTGACATTCCAAGTTATTCAGAGACTCAGAATGAAAATGCCCTACACAGCAAACTTTGATCTATGAATGTTCCCCCGTGTTCCCCACAAGTAAGGTTTCGTGCCCTAAATGATGGCAAAACACCCATGAGAACACCAGTCTTTGAAGCATGGTGTCACCTCTGGATTCAAACAAATCAGCGTTGTGACCAGAACTGAAAAATTTCTTACAGGAAAACAACTCCTGAGGTGGTGAGGACTTCTGAGTTTTGCTTTCAGGCATAGTGCATTGACTTACCACTGCAAATGACCCTCTATCTGGAAGACAGGTTCTCCTTCAATTCTGTTTTTTCAGAGACCACTATATGCATCATCACAAATTGCCAACCTCTGAATATGGATAATTTGGGGTTTTTAACATTAAGCACAGCAAAAAAAGGCATGATTTGTATCTTGCAGTTATGACCTTTATAATGGTAGCACACCTGAACAACCACTTGGTGTACATGGAAAAGTGGTAGAGTTAAAAGCATTTTTCTTCTGCAACAACTCACCGAATATTTGAAATGTATAATATTTTTCAGAAGATTTTTACTCATTAGAAATTACAGAAAAAATTATAACTTAAAAATTAGTGTAACAAGTTCTGTTTTAGATACATACCAACAATTTTCTGAAGTTAATTCTAAGTATTTAGACAAGATGTGAATATAAATAAGCTAGCCAGCATATGAAAAGGCTAATAAGATTTTGATCTTTCTTGTTTAACTGAAATTAAATTTAATTTTCAGCTGCTCTGAAAATACACTTCTATTTCCTCCTTTTTTTTTTTTCCGGATATTCTGTGAAATCATGATTATGCATGTAGAAAAAAGCTGAACATGTATGTCAATATCCAAACTGCTATAGGAAAAGGTACTTAACACACATGGTTTAAGAACAGAGTTTGTCATAATTAATTTGATCCATGAAACATTTTGGATTCCACACCAGGTGCCTGAGACTAGGAAGTAAAAGCTCTTTCCCCTCTTCCATATTTTTTCCCAGTGAGTTCTGTGCCAGCCACTACACTGAGCAGAGTTGGATCACACACTCTGCAGCTGTTCTTGCCCCCTTATAAAGACTGCAACAACTCATACTATGAATTTGTCATAGTAAACCAATCAGTTCTCTTTTTTTTTTTTTCTTCTAACTCCTAGTATTCCAGGCACAAATGATTTTATTGAAGTTATTTACATTTAGACTAGCATGCAGTTCTTTGCAAGAGGAAACTATTTCACTGACTCATAAATCAAGTTAAAAATATGAGTCTACATTGTGTAATGATGTTTGTAATAATAAGGTTTTGACTAGTCAAATTTGTTGTTTTTAACATCAGAAGCTGTTGATGCAGGGGATTTTGTTGCTTTGTTTCGTTGGTTTGTTGTTTTTTTTTTTAAATAGCAACTACTATTTTGGTTTAGATTTGCTAGCTTAAAAATCACAAATCCATTTTCACAGCTCATATAAAGCTCACTGTACAATTTCTAGCACAGCAAGGAGAAACTCAGAAGATAAGTAGAGAAAATGATTTTGAAACTAAGTCAGCATTTTTAAGGAATTTGATTTATAAAATGCAATTTTTTGCCTTCAGCAAATCCTTGAAAGTCATTATGGCTTTTTTTTTTTCTAGTTAACTTTCTCCAGCATGCCTGGTGATGGAAATAGCTATTTACAATATTTAAAGTAGTTTTACAAATGCTATATGAAAACAATAGTTACCTTTATTTCTCTGGCACTATTTTCATTAATATTTTTGGGAAACAAAAAATTATATTTTCACAAAAGCAGAACAGGATTGTAGGAACTAAACCCAGTCAAATTAAAATCAGGGATGTAAATATGAATGAAACGAGTTCTGTCACAACTATACTGCAAAGTAACTACCATTTTATCTTAGAGAAAACAAGAATAAAATTTCTACAGGATGCTGTGGTCTAGAGAAGCCTGGAAAATGTGTCTGTAATGCAATTTGAGGTTCTTTTAAATTCTAATTTTGCGGTCACAATTTCTGAGTATATCCTAGAGCTGCTCTGAATGACATAATCCTTTACCATGTCCAGGAGATGCCAGGCCTGCCTGGATGTGCCTGCAGGGTGGTGACACCCTCACAGCAGCCCACACTAACAGTATTCCCCCCTAGAACATGTAAACTGAAAAAAAGCATTGGCACAAGAAATTTCTGATGTGATTTTTCAGGTAAATTTGAAATTAGCAGCCTCTCATATAACAAACTGTAGCAGAATATGGGGTTTGATAAGTCTTTGGTGTATGAAAATTTCTATGACTGCATGTATACACTCTCCTGATGCCTGGAGGGATTATGGTTTTCCCTGAATAATGGAAACCCAGACCACAAAGCCAGAGAGGACTAGTGATGCTAGCACTGTGGGAGATGAATAGGCTGTATGTGCTATTGTTGCCACTGCTTTTACTAATTTATTTTGTGTTCAGACTACAATGTAGTGAGGAGTCTTTTGTCACATCATTTTTTAGAGCCAGACACCAGAGAGATGGAAGTTAAACAAATTAAAAACCTGTTCATTGCCCCAGGCATGTTTTACTTTGTCATTTGGTTCAGTTCATTTCAGCATTACACTTTTAATGGCTCACTTAGTTAAACTTGAACTTATGATTACTGTTACTACTTCTAATAAAGGCCTGTTTTGTGAGAGCTTCATTGCCGTTGCCTCAGGATAACAGCTGCTAATTTGTTTTATTACTATAATATATTTTATTTAGATTTTTCTCTTAAAAACTGCTGGCTGTGCTGCTTGCAGTCATTGTTTTCTACTCTAACAGCTAGTTTGCAGAGCTGGCATAGCCTACAGGACATTGTGTATGGCAAAACTGTGGACTGATGAGTCAGATCTACAAATTGTCCAATTTGTACCACAGGCTTGCTTCTGACTTTGAGAAAACAAGATTTTCCCTCCTGTAAAACACAGACAGCAATATCTGTATCCCTTGTTAGGGCTAGAGCTGCTTGCTGATGAACACTTCTAGGTAAAACCAGCCTATTTTCTAGCAAAGGTTATACTCTGTATTTTTATACCATTGGCACACTTGAGCCAACTCGGTGTCCTCAGTCCAATTATTAAGGATTTTCTTTGGTGAACTCTGGTGTAATAGGTTTATGGGAGAAATTCAGGTCTTATTTGGATTGGTGCAATAATTAAAAAGTAATGCACTGTTATCATGCAGCAGTTATCTCAGAAATGTAGAACTGATAGATGAACACAAATTTATAGCCCAAGGGCAGAAGGCAACCTGGTTCTGAACTAGTTATTTTGGCACTTACAATTTTCTCTCACATGCTGTTTCAACACCTCATTATTCCCTGTTAGACTGATGAAGCTTGGCTGCTCTGGCTATGCTTAGCAAGCATAAAAGCCTCACATTGCCCAAAAGGCTCCTGAGGTAGCATAACAAACAGAAAAGCAAGTGCCCCATCACAATCCACCCCAGGACAGCTGGGTACTCCTCTGCATGGAGCTGGGCCTCCAGCACACCATCTTCTCTCAACATTGCATGGAGAAATTGACCTGCATTTTCTGATCCTGTGCTCAGAGGAAAGAGATGATCTTGACTGTGTTTCCTATACTTACATCTCTCTGTGCTTTTTATTAGGATCAGACTATAAACTGCAGTTTTTTTGTTTTTTTGGGTTTTTTTGCTGTATTATGCAGGTAGGTAGGTATTTTATCTAAAGCTGTCCATTGAAGTCTTCACAGTAACTGAGAATGAAAACACGATTCAACAAGCCAAGAGCAGAGGAGGAAGACTTTGCAACACTCAAATTTGGACTTGTACTTTAGACTGGTTTGGTCTTCCTAAAACCACTTTCTATTTATTGGACAGATGTCAGCCTTTCCAAAACATCTGGATGAAGCACCTGGCAATTATTTTAACCAGCACTCATAGTCTTCTGCAGAAAAAAGTGATCCAGTGGACATTACTCCCCAGCACACCATCAGGACCAAAACTAAACCTACCCTATGCAAAAGCCAAGCTTGCCTTCACTGAGAAGAGATGGAGTAAAGAAACTCCATAATACAAATTAACACTCCACACAGCAGAACCCTGCAGATTTATAGACACAGAGAAAATGAACGGTATCCTGTCCAGTGAGAGTCTGGAAACTTGGGTACATGCCTTAGGAACAGAACATGAAAGAAATTTCCACTGTTTATTGGTAAATAAACCTTCCCAAATCTTGTTATTAAAAAGGATTGATTGTATCAGTAAACCTGGTGTGACGAATTTGTGGCTATTCATCTCTGACAACTCAAAGACAAGTGATTATGAGCCTTAGGCCACCTGGTTTAGATAATCAGTTTTGAGAAGCTTGGTCTCAATGCACTTTTGGGACAACTAAAATCATAATAAACTGCACCACTGACCTCTGCTGAAGATAATCAGAACTGCTCACTTTTTAAAATGGTTTCTTATCAGTAAGAACTACAAGGAATTCTCCCTTCAGGTTAAACTGGAACGGCTGGAGATTGAAGCTAAGACTGTTTGGTGATTCATTCAAGGAAGTAAAGAACATAGACAGGAGAGAATGACCTGAGCTAAGGGAAAATATTGGCATAAACCCACTAAAGAACACATTTGTCATGGAAACATTTATGCTGCAAGTGGAAAGAAATATCCCTCTGCGCAGCCAAAAATGTCAAACTGGATAGTGCTGGAGTTTGTGAAAAGAACTGTATTTCCTAGAGATATGAAGGAGGCACAGCTTTAAGCTTTGGTAAATCCTTTCCAGTCTTAAGTTCTTGTCACGGTTTCCAACCAATATCACAGCGCTCCCTTAGAGTTTAGCTGCAATGCTAAGTCACTAAAAACCTCTTGTTCTGTTCTAAAGTGACTTGTAGTCACCAAGCATCACTGACACATATCAAACTTCATTCCTCACAGGTGACTATGAAAGGAATCATACATCACACTGTTCCTACTTTGAGTACAATTAAAAGCTTCATTTTACGATCTGTCAATACAACCTCAAGTTTTCCATTCAGATAGCCTAGATTTAACAAACCAAGACAGCCATATTTTGCAGTGTCACTACCAATACATTATTCCAAAGCTGGAACTCCATTATAATTCATGGAGAATTCAAACTTGGATGTGCCTGCAGCAAAAAAAAAGGTGAGGAAAAACATAACGTAACACCATGATCATCTAGCAGGTTGCACAGGTTTTCTTGATTAAATCCAGGACACAGAGAGCCAAAAGCACTCAGGAAGCAAACAAATGTAAATGAAAGACTGGGATAATATTTTAAACAGTTTTAAGAACAGGCAGAAGGAAGAAGATGGGATACACTATGATGGGAGAAATGGATGGTTACAGAGGAAGAGCTGCAATTTGCTTCTGAGGGTTGTCCTGGGTTGTAGTATGGGATGTACACAAGTATTCTATCACCATCTTCATGAACTGTTGAATCCAATTGTTGAAGTAATTTTTCCCCCTAGGCCCTGCCCCCCTTCTTTTTTCTGTNTGTTTCCATTTCTCCTTTCTTTTCAACTTCTTTCCCAACCCATTTCCTTAAAAAAATAACAGTGAAACAAAGCATCAGCAAGATCATGCAGCCATTTTTTGCAGCATTTTTTTTCTTCATTTTATGCCCCTGATATTTCTCAAAGTCTGAGTAAGACTCAGTGCTGAATCCACAATAAACAATTTTCATTATGGAAAACAATATCAAAATACAACTGTCATAATAACTGCATTTTGGTCAGTTTGTGTGTAAATTTTTTGGAAAAGCAGTAGTGATCTTCACGTTTCAGTGAAAGAGGATAAAACAACTCTCTTCCTTGTTCCTCCAGGGAGCTAAAAGAATTTGTGACTGATAAGGAAGTCATTTAGAAGGCATTTCTAGGATATCAGTCAGGCTTATAAGCAGCACAGCAGGAACCATATCAAGGAGACCAAAGCAATTAGCAAGAAAAAGTCAATTCCCTGGTGAGACTGAGAGATGTCTGAATTCCACTACTAACTGGTGTAATCTGAAGTTTTGACTCAGTCTTGCCTGAGTTTATTTCTGATTAGAAAGGCCATCAAATGTTTTCCTTTTGAAAAGTGGTAGAAATACAAAGAATATTTGACAGTCATAGGCAATATATTTTAAATGATTAAGCAGTGCAGCTCCTCCAACCCCTCAAGGAATTTAGGACTTGTATTTTGTAGAGTTTAGGGTCTCCAAAACCTATCAATTCAATAGTTGAATTAACTATAATGATCTGAATAATCTTTAATGGCTTACATCTCCAGGAAATAGTAAGAATAGGCATGTGGAGTCCTAAATAAGTTTGCTGCTTCTTCATCCTAATATAATTGTCTTCAAAATCTTCATTCAAAATCCAACCTCTCAATCAGTGCAGAATTTTTTATGAGTAAGATAGAAGGTTCTCCAAAAATGTCATTTTACTCCAAATATTTCCTAATACTGTTCATTACCAACACCTGAAATATTTGTCATATTGTTGAGGATGTTCCTGTACTTGTGATAAATTTTCACTTGCAACAGTTGTTGAAATCAAAATAATTTTTGAGCAATCAAAGGATTCATTATCACATGCAATCATAGAAATTTTGTAATTTAATTACTGGGAGCTTGGGCTGCCCAAAACTTTACGTCTAGACCTGAGCAGAATGCTAACTCATCTTCCTAATTAGAGATAATATATCCTCTCTATGTCTTCCCTTTTGCATAGGTCATTCTGGATCTGGACAGAGTTGGGAGGGCAAATGTTGGACTGTAGTTAGAGTGTAAAAGAAACAAAAAGGACAGAGAAAAGGTAGAAGAATTAGAAGATCTGTGAAAGAGGGAAAGACAAAACTACATTTTGCATGTGCTGGATTTGTCACAACACTAAGAAAGTTTCATCTGTACTATTATTTGCCCATGTCTCCTCAATGGAGCTTACCAGTGAAGCTGAGAGTCCTAAGATGGCATAAACCATCATGAGGCCTTTACAAACACGCTACAGAAAAATCTGTGAGAGTGACTCTCGGGTATAGGTTTCTCTCACCCAAGAGTCAGGTGGTGGTTCGGGGTGTTTGAGTGAGTCTTTTTTGCCCTCTGAAGGCTCTGAGCCTGGCGCGAGAATGAAGCGGAGTCTCAAGGTCTTGTTTCTTGGTTTCTCGCGTGTTTATTAATTCTTATCTTACAATTTTCTCTGTGCCCAGCTGGGATGTTCACAGCAGCTCGGGCACAGGGCGACTCCCCCCACGATGGGAGGTCACTACCTCTTATACAGAAAATTACATATATCTTATTTACAATTCCATGCCAATGCCTATCATCTATACTAAAGGGGTCATCTCTACTCTGA
>VXBB01019864.1:0-25773 GCA_013399915.1 Illadopsis cleaveri
AGAAACACTCTAAAAAGCCCCTTCGTCCCTTTGTTCTCTTTCCTAAATGTTTTAGGAGGGAAAATTTGGCTTGCTGCCAAAAAGTACAGGATTTGAAGAACAGTGACAAGGTCCAACAGGTTCTTCTCTCTTGGCACTGAGCCAATTACAATTAGAAGGGCACAGAACTTTCTAATTAAACTGCCTAAAATGTCTAAAGGTAAACTGAAACTCTTTTCTTATACAGAGATGCCTACTTGGAGGTGGGGGATGCTTTACTACAAAAGGCTGCTAAAAAGGATTTCTGAACTTATATATGGATCAAGTCAGATTTATTAAACCAACGTACCTTATAGGCAGCCTCATGTTGCTGATGCAACTGTAGAGTTACAGAACTTGAAGGGAAGGTGGTAGCTAAAAAAGTAGCAAGTGGCAGAAGGAGCTGTGAAAAAGTTTGTACTCACAACCATGCAAAAATAGGAAAAAATATTATTGAGATGAGAACACACAGTAGCTCAGAAATTCAAGGAGAGAAGCACCAGCATGGTAAGGGATAAAATTCTAAAGCAGAAATATAAACTGCAAGAAGGCAACTCATCAGGGAGAAACAGAGTCTTTTCCTCCTGATTGATATCTGCCTCACTTAGAGACTTTTTGCTTTTCTTACTGGCAGTGTTGAAAATTTTAACCTGGTGAAACTTAAAATTTCAGCTGTTCTGTTTGTGCTTTAGCAGCAGATAATTGCTTTGCACATCTAAGTTGCAAATATTTCACTCACTGAGGGTCCTCAGGTATGGCAGAAGATGCCCAACCATAGGACTTAGAGAGAAATACAGATGTATATCTTTTCCACAACAAAGTACTGCAGCTGACAAAATATTGAAATGTCACCTTACAATTTACCATAGAAGAACATGTACTTCAAAGCAATAGAAAAAGTAAAGAGAAATTTCAAAGAAAATTTTTTCAAGATATTGACAATCTTATTTTCAGCTTGGTGATATTGACTTAGTTACCTATTTTTCTAAGCAAGTCAAAACTGCATGAGTGCTCATATATATATAGATATAATTAATAATTTAGTAGTGTACTCTTCAGTCAGTTGAACAGTAACGGTTTAGATAAAATGCTACAAAGATATAAGCATGTTTGCTTATGCCTGAAGCCCAAAATGCACTTTGACACTGGTAAAGAATGAAGGTATCTCTGCTATAGGTTGTGATGTTTCTGCTCTGTGTTCTGGACAAAGGGGATAAACTAGGGGGATACTGGGGTGGCTGTGTGTGTCAAATAAAGATCCTCGTTGTTCTACACATGATTTTTTTATAATTACGTCAGGGTTACATCAGTCCCTCCTATGCAACTTAAATTGGAACAACAAGTCATTCCATGAGATGCTCTGTCCGATACAGTCAAGAGTTTTTCTGAGAGATCCAGCCTAGTCAAAACCAGACTTGTTTTCTTTCCAATAAAGTAGAATCAGGCATGGGATCTCCATAGTCATTCCGACTTTGATAGCAGGAGTATCATGAGGTTTGACAAGATGTTTTGAATTTTGCTAGGAAGAAAAAGACATAAAACAGGCTGTAATTTGAGCATATCTGTCAGTCAACAGAGTGAAATATGAAACACACATTGAGACATTACACATTGAGCTTTAATGAAGAGGGCAAAGACCTCTGAATCCACATAAACAGATTTCCTGTTTATTGTCTAAATCAACCAAAACAATTAATTGTGTCACAGTATTTAAATATATGAAAAATGTATTACACATTTTAATGTCTATATACAGCTATAACTTATATGCGCCTCTGTGTATGTGTAAATATACATATATANGTTTCACCATTTAATTCCACATCATATGTGCATCCAAGACTAGAAATATGGCTGAAACCTGTTACTGATCAAATTTATTTGGTTTTTGCTCTTATGTTTTCTTCCTATGTCATACTTGCTACTCCATGCATTCCCTTGATGATCAGACTTGCAAAATAAATATGATGATAAAAGAAAATTAAATCACACAGATTTCTGTGAAAAAAAATTACTAGCATGAATGTATTGTACAATCACTGTTACATGCAAGAAAATGAATGAAAATTACAGTAGAAGAGTTTGTTATTTTATCAGTGTCCTAAACTAAAGAAACACTTTACTCTGGACAGAGAATTTTGATCTTATAGCAACCAAAATAGAACCCCTATGTTTGTGGGTGCTTCTGCACACGCCTGGGGGAGAATTGCTATCTTAGGTATTCAGATTTACTTTCTTTGGTATTTTAAACTGACATAAAATTGACTGACATCCATTATAAGTGTATGCCATATTTTTAACTGTCAGCAGGTGAAATTATGCTAATACATGTTCATGTCTACCCATCCTTCTAATTCAGGTCTTTATTTAACCTGGGTCATCAAAAATCTCTGCATTGAGTGTAAAAAGAGCAAGGAGTTAAAATAGGTCAGTAGAGAATAAGGTAAGCCGAATCCCTCATCATTACCTTAAAGTAAAATGCAGGGTGATTTTACTGCCTTAATTCAGGTCCTAGAACAAATGGTCTGAAAGGGCATAGGTATAAGAATCGGGAATTAAATATTAATTAAAAATATAAAGCTCTTTAATTTGTTGTTTTGCTCAGGCCATTTAACTGCTATTAAATTTCTGGTTTTTAAAGAAAAGACTGTGCAGCATAATTACGAACATTATGGAACAGGACTGAAATACTTTGGATGTTGGTATTTTAATTTTGTCCTCTGTGCAGGTACCAGGCATAATGTCTGCCTCAAAATAATACTTGGAGGTAATTAGCCTCATTTTCCTGATCACTGTGCAATTGATATTACTGTGAATATCAACAGTGTTTGTATACTAAGTAAAACTCTGTTTTTCATTATCTTTGAGCACTAACTGAAGTTGTGAAATTGATTTGCATGTGTAATTTAAATTGAATATTTTTTCTTTGCAGCAAACCTTTTTAAATCTAAATTTCTGATGTACAACTATTTCCAGTTTGGTTTTGCTTTTCAAGCTTTTCAGTAAGGTATTTTAAAATTGTATGAGCTTTCTTCATTCATTAACATAACAAAAATGCATAAACCTGACAAGTGAAACCTATCAGAACCACAGAGTCAGAAAATAGAAGACTGAATTTGTTTTGACTGTATAATAACAAAAATGATGCTGTTAAAATTCTGCAAGACCTTGCAGAAATATAATAGCATAGTCTGACTCCACTTACCCCCACCTCAGTTTTCTGTAGAATCAACATAAATGCTAACAGCTATGAAAATCACCCGTCTCATTTTTTGAAAAAATATTAGTACACTTTGGATATATTTAGCTATATAGTTACTTACATTTATATATGCAATTTAAAAAGTTAAACTATTCCCAGGGCATCTGGTTACTAGTATATCGAAAATAAATAATTGCTGATTAATTCACCATTCTTTTTATAAATGTATTCAAAAGTAAATTTAATCTAGTTGCACCCTGCCTTTCAATTTACACGCTCCACTTTGATTTCAAATAGGCATGTAAATTAGCAATGGATAATGGGATAAGATATGCAGTGGTGAGATTCGAAGCAATGTCTGTGCAAAGCCCTTTCCATGCTTGGGCTAAGTCACTGATCCAAATACTGATGAAGTAATAGAAGAACAGTTTGAGATATCATTGAACTTTTGGTCAGTTGCTACAGAGGCAAAATGAAATAATGGATTTTCCATAAAATCTGGAATAAGAAAATTTTGTGAATTATTTATGTAGTTGTATTCTAAATATATTCACAAATTATTGGACTGGATTTTCAGAAGTAGAAAAGAAGGCAAACATTTTGATGAACAATCTATCACACCTGTCATAAAAATTATCAACTAACATAATTTATAGTACTTATTTAAAATATTTTGTACAATTTTTTTAACAAATTACGGATGAATACAAACACAAGTTATTTGACCAGCAGCATAAAATGAGTGAATCACAGACATATGTACTAGCCAAACATTTCAAAAGAAAAACATAAATTGAATTTTTTAGAAAATTTGACTCAACTTGTTTCAAGCCCACACTGGTAATGTCCACAATGTATGACCATGCAAAGAGAAAGAATTTTAATTCCATGATTATATTATTCTGCTTAATCTAGGTACTTGAAAATCTTATTCAAAAATTAAAGAAATATATGCAAATGGTAACATGTGAGGCCATCTGTATATCAGTACAGGCAGAATAGTCATCCCTTTTTCTGCCTGAGAGGAGACATCAGCTATGGGTCAGATCTAGTCATATGTCTACTCTGTTGTCTAAGTCATAGGAATGCACTGTTGTATTTGGGCTTATTTTTCAGTCTCCTTCGACAACTAACATAGAGAAAATAAGACAGTCTTAGAAGAAGAATGTTTCATATGGATACTGTTGAATTGGTGTTATACATGCTTCAGTCCTCCCTAACTAATTTAGAGTTCAAAATTTTCTTGAAAATGATAGTTCAGGTGCCCATTAGCCCCACTACCTTCTCTTAGGACTGATGTACAAGTTAACCCAAGATTGCTTATCAGAGAAATTACCTGCTCTTCACCACCTTGTTGTTCAGCATGCACTGAACAAGGAGTCCAGTTTGTTGAAAATTATACCAACCAGAAATCAGATTAGTCAGTCTGACATCACCAGAATACAAAAGTTTTTTAAGAAAATGTGAATTACATTAACCATCTCCCTTTGATGAATTCAAAGTTTATCATGTATATTCTATAAAAATTGACACAATTATTCTTAGCAATGATTACACGATAAAGAACTTTTCTGTATTGAATATGCATGGTGCAGTATAGCTATTGTGTGGAATAATGGAATAAAGAGTAGTGTATTTAAATAAATAATTGCATTCAATGCTCACTAAAACCATATAACTAAAAAAAAATCAACCAAAAAACTTCACTACTTTGTTCGGAAGCCATAGAGTGAGTGACAGGAACTATATTATACTGCAATTTGTTATTCAAAAGGGTCAATTTTATTTTTCACTTGAGGCTGAATAGATATATAGGGAGCTTCTTAATTCAATCTGCCATTATTGAATTAAACAATATAATTGCTCCTTTTAAAATCTAAAATTATAGAACTCATCTTTGAATTGTTTTTGAAGTACCCTATCTCACCTTCAGAACAGTCTTCAGTTGCTACCAGCTTTTCCAGCAAGAAAAGAAAAGATCAGATTCTCGTGAATACTTTTCTTTAGATACAATTGGTAGTAAGGATACATGTAAAGTGTTTTGTCTTATACCTAGACCAATCAGTTTAGTACATTTTTTTTCCCTGGAAAAAAAATAATATTCACAAAAAGAGTGAAACAGACATGCAATGTGGACATCTCACAAAATTACCAGTAGTGTAACAATTAGATATTTTCTAATGATAAAATATATCTAATTGTCTCAGTATTTTCTTGTGAATTTTGGGTTTGGTTACTACATGCACCATGTTCTTCCACTACAAAGATAATCAAAATTATCAGTGTTGTAGATCATTATCAGCTGACAGCCTAGCTCACTACCAAAATTGAAGACTAATTCTACCAGCACATAAACAACACTTTTGGTCCACTTTCGGTCCACTTTCAAAAGAGACCGTTACCTGAAATCTATGTGGGAAAACCAGTCATGCTTGCCAAGTATCATATGCTGGATTTACTTGCCAGATGAGATGCCAAATTCAGGAGAGCAGTATTCCAATCTCTCTTCAGCTACTGCAGCTGGCATTCTCAGTTCTACTGTCCTCAGGAGACACCTAACAGCAATTGTAATATCCGTATTTTAATGTTGGTTCTAGGTTAAAATGCAACAACAAATTGCCAGATTCTTATTTGACTTCCTTTGGTAGTTTAACTAATAGTCTGATAGTAGTATGTGGAGACACATTCATCTCCTTTTCTTGCAGTCTATTATCTGTACCTTAATTTTATGTTATGTCTGAGACTCATTACTGGTGGTCTGACACTAATCACATTTGGTGCTCCCACCTCAGCCTTCTCATTAACCACCACAAATTGAACATTATAAGCTTGAAAGTTTTCCTTGATGACCCACCTTTGTCTGCTTTTTCTAAAATTCTAGAGACAGTAACTTTAAGAAAACTAGAAAAGGACTAACAGCACAGTAAAGATCAGGGTCAGTATTGCCCTAATACACAGCATTCATCAGAACAAAGTTTAACTTCATCAAGAGTGTTGCAGCAGCCCTCTTATTAGACCGTAAAAATGAGCCAGGGCACAGACTTCTTGTTAAACACTATGGTAGTGACCTGAGCTGCTTCACCAGTGTCCTGGGTTGTAGTATGGGATGTACACAAAGTATTCTATCACCATCTTCATGAACTGTTGAATCCAATTGTTGAAGTAGTCTTCCCCCTAGGCTCCACCCCCCTCCTCTTTTCTGTTAATGTGTCTTCTGTTAATGGCCCATCAGTGCCTTGCCCATGACTCATAGATAAGCTATCTCTCGTTAATGGGCCATCAAGGACCCTCCCTGTATGACTCATCATCCCATCGTGAGATGCTCCGCCCAGGGGGAGGAGCCAAGCATTCTCACCTGGATATAATCAGGCATTTGGGACAGTACTGACNGGAGGAGGCGGGAGGGTGTGACTCAGAACAGGGATACTTAACAGAACAATGAAAAAGGTGGATACCTGAGTACCTTGTGTAATCACAGGGTATCTTCCCCAGAATCTTCCAGCTATTACAAGATGATTGACAACATCTATCACCAGGGAAATACCATAGGGTTTTGGGGATGGGGGTGTCAGAAGGAACCATTATGAACAAATAACAAAAACATACAGAATTATTGGAAAACCCAAAATGTACCCCGCAACAAAACACAGCATTAAAAGGGTTCTGGTTTACTCCTCTTTGTAGCTTAGCCATCCTGACTCCCAACTATTCACTGACTCTGGCTGCAGTGAGCTCCTACTGTAGGTTTCCCTTGCAGCCTCTGACTGCTGGTTATTTCCTGCTAAACCATGACTGCAGGTATTAGTTTGCAGACTCTGACTGCAGGCTTTTACCCAGCTAGACTATGACTGCAACAGGCTCTAACTGCAGACCCAGAATTACCTCACAGCAGTGATTCACCCCAGTTCCATGATTCTCTCCTTCATGCTCCTCAAGCTTCCCCCTCCACAATGATCCTTCCTCTTACCAGCTAAACCCGTTTTATCTCACTCATCGTTATTGGATATAGCTGTTACTCATCAGGGGTGAGGCTGTATTGGGTAATAAACACAGCTGTCACTTATCAGGGATGAGGTCACCTGTATTCCCTTCTCCTACAAAGAGAAGCAGCATATGTGAGTACTTGTGAATTGCACGGACAATGGTAATTCAGTAAACTATGGTATGACAGGATAATGAATCTATCCAGTTCTATACAGTTTCCTTGGGGTTAAGTTTTGCAACTATGTGTAAGCATGAACCTATGTACTTAAATAAGAAAAAACACTGCACTGAAGGCGCATCATGGCAGAATTGCAAAGCCCTGTTAGCATTCTTCAGATGCTCTCAGTGGACAGAATATTTTCATTTAAATTCTCATTTGCAAAATTACCAAGTCAGCTGTTTTTAAAAAGTTAATGTGAAAATGAAAGTTCTTAAAATTACTTTTTAATGTTCTATATTGGCATGGGCAAGCCATATGGGGCGATTGGGTACTGTTTGTCACTTGCTTCATTTCCATTACAATACAATTGCAGCAGCAGATCCGTGCATCTTGCAGTTCAAAAAGATATCTTTTTTTTTCTTCATAATAACTAGATATGTTTATTAAGTTTTCATTTCACTGCATTGTAATAAGCTTCACAAATACACGACCAAGATAGAGTTACCTTAACAACCTTATCATTTCAATTTTTCACACATTTCCATTGTGTGTGCCTTCTATCTCACTGAAGTTTCAACTCATTAGCTGTCTGTCATAAACTATTAGTCTGTAGCATTGCTCAGTCTTTAAAAAAATATAAAACAGAACAAAAAAAAAAAGAAAAAAAAAGAGAAATTGCCTACAGCCACTTTCAGACTGTTAGTGTCTATAAATTATGTGGGCTCATTAGCCCACAGTGCATTCAAAAGGAACTTCTTCCAACATCAGTAGCAAAAAAATAAAAGCACCCAACAAGGAAACCATTCATGAACATTCTATTTTCAGAATCCAAACTAAAGGTATCACTAACCACAAAAGACACTATTTATCTCATTACTTTTCACAAAGCCAAGCAAAATACTTTTATGCATACAGCATATGCTTCCTCTGTATTTCGGTACCATGAAACTGTCTAATGTAGTGATATCTGAAAGGCAGAGTGTACTAATTGGTTTGGCTTCAGTTAAAAATATTAAATCCACAAATTGGTAAGGAGTGTTAACAGTATTAATTTGATAATCACTGCCTGTTGTAAAGATTGACTTAGGGAAAGCAGTATATTGCCAAAACATGTTTACTTTGAATTATCTCATTATATTTCATTCCCTTTTAAAACATTTCACCTTTGTGGATTTTTATGTTTAGTTGGTTGATATGTTTACTTCTTTCTTTGCCAGACTGGCACATTTTGTCCTGATTTTAATCAAAGGTATATTGTTATTCTATATTTTTCTATAAATATGTGCATATATGTGTATATTTTTCTATAAATGCATACATTTCTATGTCCTGTACATATAATTACACTGTATTTCATAATAGCATTACATTAGAATAATATTTTTATTTTCAAATCCATATTTACTTTCATTTATTTCAAAATAATTTTGCTGTAAAGCATTGAAAACATGATTGTTATATTCTGTTACATTTTTAAGAATAATTATTCTTACACAACTAAAAGGTAGCAACACCTCAAAGGATAAAGTAGCTTGATTTGCTACCTTGTCACCAATTCCCCTCAGTGCATACATAGTACCTTGCTCTAAGGCAGCCGTTTGGAATGATGCCGATATATCTCCTAGCCAGGAAACCTTTGCCCAGTAGGAAGAATAAGGTTCTCCAGAGTCTGCACTGTACAGACAGCATAAGCATGAATTGTGACAGATTTCACTTCCTCTGCACAGAACAGTCTTGACATGAAGCACACATGGCAGAAGTTTCTTGCTGTTTGGGCTTGCTACCAAAATATGAGCTAAGTTGAGGGATGCTGATTCCTGGAAAACATCCACTTACAGCTCCAGGACCAGAGATTACTCAATGTCACGTGCATGCAGTTTCCTTCTCCAGGTGCACCTGGTGAGATAGTCTCCTAAATGAGTCATTCTAAGGAGTAAATTGCTCTCCTCAGAGAGAAGAAAATAAGTGCAAAGAGACATGTCACCCTCAAAAAGCATGGCCGTTGGAGACTGAGCAGGCACACTGTATTTTTGTTGCTTTCAAGCTGCTTTCTCTTTCATAGAATCATTGAATCATTAAGATTGAAAATGACCTCCAGGATCATAGAATCCAACCTTTGACATAACACCACCATATCAACTAAACCGGTGCACTAAGCTACGGTTGTTTGAAATATCCGTTCATTTCTTTAATATTTCCAGGGATTTTGACTCCACCACATAACTACTAAGCCTGTTCCGATGTGTCAGGGTTTAGGCTGGATGTTAGAAAAAGGTTCTGCACCCAGAGAGTGGTTGGGCATGGGAACAGGATCCCCAGGAAAGTGGTCGCAGCATCAATACGGACAGAGTACAAGAAGCATTTGAGTAACGTGCAGGCACATGATGTGGCTCTTGGGGCTGTCCTGTGAGAATGGCCAGAAGTTACACTCAGTGATCCTTGAGGGTCCCTTACAACTCAGCAGACTCTGGTATGTTTATTGTCTTTGTATTTACTATTGCTTCAGAGTCTTCTCTTTCAAAAATTACCCTACTTCCTTTTGAAAGCAATTATGCCTCATTCATCTATCCTTGCTACACAGAATCCAAGTATTTGCCCTCAGATAAGTCTTCCCCTGACTGAAATGACTTTTTCCATGTAGTCATCCTGTCTATACTGTAACTTTTTCTTGTTTCCTTTCTCTGAATTTTGCTCCTTGCCATACTCACCTAACAGGGGAGATTATATCTCTTTTTGCATTTTTTTTGGTGTTGCCTGTTTGAAATGCAAGCTCTGTCAGTATGTCAGCTCTTGCTATATGACTGTACAGTGTTTAATATTTCCTCTTCTTTCCAGACATCACTATAACAACAGGAATGAGAGGCTACTTGAGTTGCTGTGTAAGAGCAACAAAGGTCTAGGCTTTATATATTAAAATAATTTTTCATATGAAAGTCCACAATCACAGGTAGTCCTGCATACTCAAATTTATCCAATACTGATTGACACACAAGATATGGAAATCAATTAGCTTTCTCAAGGTTATCTTTCTCTCTGCACTGAAAGTATGAGGACTCCAGGTGAGAGTACAATCTAACTTTTAGATGGCAAAAATGAGATGAAATGACTGCCAATATAGTTGCCAAGTAAGGTGCCTGAATTAGTTAAGCTTGGATTCCAGCCAACATTTTTTTTGTCATGAAGCCTGAGAGTATGCACTATATTTTCAAGGCCTGCAGGGAATACTTCAAAGTTCTGTATGTAGCGATGTGGTTGATACAGTCCCCTTCTTTTTGAAAGGATAATGTACTGTTTAAACCTTCCTGTGCCACAGTAAGGTGCAGGACTGAAAAGAGGAGTATTTATATTTACCAGATTAGCAACAAAAGAAGAAGAAAGTGACTTTGTGTTTTCCGCTTCTGTGACATCACTGAGACATGACTGTGTGCATATGTTTATTTACTATTTATAATGGAAAAGTGCCTAGACACTCATTTTGATCACCATGGTCGAATGGGAGTGAGGTGGGTGCTCCACAGAAACACATACTGTACATGGGTATGCTTACATTAAAATATTATATAACTTTTTTATTCATACTGCTGCCTTTTCAAGTTTTTTATCTTTTTGTTTTATTGAAATATAAGATTCTAATGTGTCAGGTAAAAGAACCTTAGCATGCTTTGAAGACCTATAAAAGACAATAAAAATAAATAATGGAAGTAAATATTTAATTCACAATTTTCCTTTCTCCTAACAAATTTAGAGTTTTTCATATATGATAACTTGTTTACAAGGTCTTGTCAATGCAGGGAGACTTTTCTTTAACAAAGTATAAATCAAAAAATGAGTTAGATTCCTCATACCAAAATAAGTATGAATTCAATTTTATATCTGAGTAGAATTAGAATGCAGCTTTATTAAGTGCATATTGGAAATTTCAGCTGAATGCAATGATGAGGTAGAACTGCAACACTATTTCACTTTTCACTCACAGTAGCACAGGAGCAGTTCTGCCATCCTGAGCGCAGAAAGAGCACACTCCAAGAGGTTTCATTTCTTCCACAACCTCCTTTCCAATCTTTCTCAAGACCACATGTATCAATCTTTGCCTTATCCCTTTTGGACCACAGTCACTCATGATTCTTATTTTTGCTTGGCGTTCTGTATACTTTTGCCTTTTTATCTTTCAGCTTGTTATTTACAGACATACAATCCTACAAATCAATTACTCCACAGTCTGCACTACTCTAGACAAACTCTGCTTATTTTTGCTGGTATATTTCTGTTCCAGTCTTTCCAGGTACCTCAGAAAGTAGACTGTGCTATTTCACTATTTTTAAACAAAGAGATTTTAATTGCTTTCCTGTCTGAAAGGAGTGAAAGCTGACTAACAAACGTCCCTGCATTCAATGACCTTGGTGACTGCCTGCAAAGTGACATCATGGATGCTGGCAGCTGAACAGCACCTTTACATAATAAACCCAGGATTGTCCATGTACTCAGTACAATATAAGCTGTCACATCACTTTTGCTGCTGCATTTGTACAATATTTCTTTCTTTCAATATTTGTATTTTCTGTTTGGACTTCTTAATTTTTAAAGATGATTAGTCTACGCAAGAAAATTCAAAATATTGGACTCTGCTTAATATTTGGCTTAAGAAACTCACGCCTACAAAAGTAGGACAGCATGGTTGTTCCAGGTGTCAGGTTATTAAAAAACATGAAATCATCATATCACAGGGAGACTTAGTTGGAAAGGGTCTTTGGAGTCTATCTGGTTCAACCTCCACTTCAGTCAAAAAATAAATTGGGCCAGAATCTGATTTCACTTATGAGGATACTGAAGAATATTTGGGTTTCAGAGTCTTTTTCTAAAGCTCTGAGTTATCCCAGAATGGGTAAAAAGACCTTAAAATCACATATTTCTCCCACATATCCTAAAGCACCATTGCCGCTCAGTGGCCATCTCCTAATTTTTCAGATTTAGGTTAATATATGACACTCCTCCCACTGGTTTTAATTTTTTAGGTATTTTGTCAGAGATATTGCTGACAGCACACCTAGAAACAGGTAGCTGTTTCTCCTCCTTATGAGCTCTTCCTGTGATGTCTGCTAGAAAACATGCTAGACCTGCTGCCCATAAGGATCTGTACACCTCATTCTCACATATTCATGAGCTCTTCCCTAGTGTTTATTAGCTTATCTTCTATATAATTAAAACTTTAGTTATGATTTCCAACATAGATTTCCTACTAACCACCATTTAAGATCTCTGTGCCCTACAGCAATTTTTTAAAGCTCCTCTATGACTCTCCTAGGGGAGTTTTGCCTCTAAAAAAGCAACATAGTTGAGCAACATAGATTAGCTTTTAATCACAGGCCATTACCAAGAAAATTTATTTAAAATATAGAAAATAATCTGCTTTATAATATTTATGTTGTCTTTTTTCTATTTTAGAAATGCACAGATGTTGGATATAAGAGTATTTAAACGGTTCATTCTGAGATTAGCAGAATTCATAAAAAAAGTAGTTTCAGGCTTCTCTTGTTTTTATCTTTTTGTTGTTGTAAAGTACTGAGTTGTAGCATGCAGAACTAGGTAGCTTGCTTTCATTAATTTTCAAATATTTCATGGCAATATGATGACAAAACAGCTTTACACATGGAAGGAAGTGAAATATCAATAGTGTAGTATTTAACCTGAGTAAGTGACTCAGTATAAAATGCAGCAAAAATATTCAGTGATAATTTTGTAAATATACCAGCTCCATGCAGCATAGCTATGGTACTATTTTCTCTCCTCTAATATTTTATTGTATATTTTTGATTCATAGATTGCTCATTCTTTCACTCATTCTCTCTCAGTTTTTCTCATTTTTTGCCCTTTTGGTAGAGTTTGGACTCATTTTACAAATACATGTGGGTATTTATTTCTTTGGGAACTGTACTTATTCAGGAAATTTGGACACCTACATGGACAAGGGTTAAACACACAGTTACAAAAACTACTCATTTGAATAAGTGTTTTCTAATTTCTACATAGTTCATATATTCTGCTCCTGTTCATTGTCTTTTATAGAATTCAAAGCTATTGGCATGCTTACCTATCTACAGTATTAGGAAATGGCACAGAAATTACAGCAGGGAAATCTGTTAACATTTCAAATCTCTAAATATATTCCAATGAACACTGACCAATCTGCTGTATATGATCTTATTTTTTCATCATGTTATGGCTTCATGCCTTTTAGATTAATCTATGTTTATAGTTTTAGAAATACTTTAACTATCACAATATTATATGTGTTATTTTAATCTTTTAACAGAAATAATTTGAAGCCCACCTTTATTTACTGCAACAATTGCCATCATTAGCAGATTGTATCCACCTGAAAATAGTGTTGCATACAAATAATTACTGTATGATTTTGGTTGTGTTCCTGAGTTTTTGTTTTACAAGATTACCATCGCAACATAAAACTAGAAATATAATTTTCATAATTAATATTGTTATTTGGCTGAAATAAGAAAGTGAGGATGAAACTCAGCCATTGGTTTCTAGCATGAAAAAAGTCAGATTTTCTGTAGCTTTCCTTTCCTAAGATGATACACTTGGAGCTCTCTTTCAGTCCACACCATGTTGGACCCAGCACAGGTCCTGTTAAGTTTGCTACAGCATTCTTTCATCTCATTTTGAACAGAAGTTGGGCTGGTCCCTGTGGGGTTTATATTTGTTGTTGAAATCAGCTAGTGAAATGGCCCAGTAGCGTGGAAATCTGGATTTTTAAATCTTGCTTATGTTGCAGTGTTTACAGGAAGAAAAAACTGTTTTATGAAATGATAATGAAGGACTTAAAATTTTTCATGTATTCATTATTTCTAAGTAACTCTCTGTATTTCATGGATAATGAGAAAGATTAAAATAGCATTAAAGCATAACAAAGGTGAATGCAAAATGAGATAAAGAAATTCCAATTTTATAGATGTTTTACAAGTGTCCCGCTGTATTTTGTGGATAAGATTTTCAGAGTAGCCTAATAAATTTGGATTAACATTTCAATTAACCAGCAAAGAATGTTAAAATCACACAGGCAATTTCAGAATTCTAGAGTAGCTTCTGTTATAAATCATAAATATATGGGCATTTCCGTCAAGCATCTTATTTGTCTTTCTCACAACATTAAGGCAGCAAGATCAGAGGCAGCATTTTGAGCTATGAATTTCTAAGCTTTGTATGTTCTATTACATCTGTAACATTCTTCCTTACCATTAGTAAAGAACTGTAATGCAGGCAGTTCTTTTTACTAACATAAATAGCCTTCGAGGTCCCCTTCAACTCAAAACATTTTAGAACAAGTACTATTTTTATGCTATACAGAATCCTAAAATCAGAAGATGAGAGTAGGGATTAGTAATATTGGCATCAATAATGCTTAAAACTATAATACACATCATGAAAATACTGTTACTCGATAATAATGGATAATTACTAGAGTAATAGAGTATTACTTCACAGATGATGTATAGAAATAAATAATAAATTTGCTTTACCTAGAATAATCAAAATTTGTCAAAATCAGAATCTGTAATATGGAGGGACTATGTTGTCTTCAATTCCTGAAAAAACTCTCCAGAAACACTAAAACCAGTTTACAAATATAGAGGAATATTATTAAAGAGATGTGAAATGCAAGCTTTTCCAGTTGCTTCACTGAGACTTCTCACAGGCATACAAAGCCATTTTTTTTAATAGTTTGGGGGCAGAAGGCCAGAGGGTTGAGTAATTCAGGTGCCTAAAGCACATTGAATGTACATTGAATACGTCTTTCTAATAAACTATATTTTCCAGACAGTATAGTTCTCTCTTGAATGCAAGTAGCAAAACACCATTTGTACCCATGCAGCTGAGCTCCCTTTTCATTCTCCTCTGCTTTTCCCTTCCAGAAACTGAGAGGATTGCCCTTCTACAGGACTGGCAGCAGCAGTCCTTGGCTTTGGCCCACCCCAGCCTCAGTCTGCTCTAGCCAAAGCCAGAACTATGGCAGAGGATCTGTTATTGATTTGATAGTATAAATGTTTATATGGCAGTGTTTAAGTGTTTGCCCTGATGCTGTTTGATTTAGAAATCTAGACAGAGCCTCAGGAATTAATTCTGGAGTGTGTTATACATGCTACATTTAATTAAACCACAGAAGTGCAATGCTTTTCCCTCTTTTTTTTTTTTTTTTTTTTTTTTTTTTTTTTTTTTTTTTTTTTTTCCCTGCTGTTTAGCCGTGATTTTCTATATTCAATTTTCACTTTACCTAATCTTGTCTTGGTTCATTTGCATTCTTGCTTTCTGCTTGTTTCCTCTTTTTTTCAGCCTTTCCTCAGTGGGCTTGAACACAAGTTTCACATTTCATCTGAACCTTTAAACCCACAGTGTTCCAGTAAATAGAAAACTGTTATCAAGTTGTATGCTTATGACTTTGCCTGCTGGGTTGTGCTTCTCAAAGTATGAGTTAGGAATCACATGGAAGTGGTTTGCAAAAAACAGATTTACATAATGCTTTCTTTTTGCTCCCATCTTGTATTGCTATTTTACATAGAAGCTTATTTTGTTTGCTTTTTTTAATGTCACTATAGCTTAGTGATCACAGGAGTGTTATTCAGTTGCTAGTCTCATCTTTTCCAAGGAGTTATGAGGGGAAAGGTGATTTTTTTCTAGTGATACCTTAGTAGAGAACATTTTATCTGACTACTAGACATATAAAGGAGGGAAAAAAGAGCTGCATGTTAATTTCAGAATGGAATAAGGTTTGTATTTTAACACTAACAACTAAAGTGTATAAAAAGAAAAGGCTTGCTATGGTTAGGAATCAGAGAGCTTCTTTTTCTTATACTTCAAAAACATTCAGTGTGGATACAGTTTTAGAATCCCTAAGGAACATGGAGAAAGAAATGAGAGTGAAATTCAATTTATTTCACATCTATTTTTCAGCAATAAACTAGAAACTGTCATGACTGCTAAACAGAAATAAAATTTCCCATCCTTGGAAAAGTAGGAAATTTCCAAAGCATGAGAAACTTCAACTCTCTGAAAAGTATGATTGGTTTCTCCTCATGTCTGTTGTAGCCTCATTCTTTTCACTCACCCTAATGTCCCTTGATACATATTTAACTTCTCACTGAATTCCTAGGCTGAAGGGGCAAGAGGCCTCTGTACAAAACTGTATGTACTCTGTGATCTATATCAGTTAGTGTAAAGTATATCAAATTCTGAACATCTAGAATGCACTTAGCTATAAGTTTACGTAAATCATGTGCAGAATTGATTGGTCTAATGCAAATATTCTGCATTTTGTGAGGTTTTGAATGCATCTTATAAAGGGGAGGAGAAACTTTACAACATAGAAGCAAGAATCCTTGTATGAAAGATTGTTACAATTAACAAGAACTCATGCAGTATATGATTTTCATTTTAAACAGTAAGTCACAACATTTCTCACATAAGTAAATATGAAACTAAACTAAAAAAATATTTTCACATATATGTGTACCTAACCACTGGAATGATGGTATGACTCAGACAAATGAAAAGCAAGTTCATAAAATAAACTTTACAGCATATGTTTTTCTGAAAGTGCTTAACTCAGGAGGCAAGATCATGCTCACTTCTCTTCCCCCTACATATTACTCCTCTTGGTTGTATAGTGTTGTGTCGGCTTTGTGACCTCAGAGCCAGACCAGCCAGGAGTGGCAAATGAAATAGGGATGGGAATGATGGAGTTGCCCAGAAAAGTAAACTTCAATAACGAGCAAAATAACAAAGAGCAAAAGCTGTACATATAACACAATCTCCAAAGATCCAGCAATAGGGTAAACTCCACAATATATAGGGTTACATCCGAGGTATGAGGGTAGGAACCTCGTGAACTCAAAACATAACCTCATATAGCAAGTGTTACAAACCAATCATTGACAAGAACTAGAAATGTTGCCTAATATGGAATCACCTAATCCACATAACTACTCAAATAATTCAGTTCTTCTCACCATAACCTAGCCAGGTGTTTTCCCTCTCAATGTCCTGCTTCCCACAGCCTTACGTTGATGCCTTCTGTGTGACCAGTGGAGGCCACCCCACTGATTCCCACAGTATAGCTGTCTCTTTAACCTCTTCTACTTTCAAGGATTTTTTGTAAGATTCCTCCTGCTTAACTTGTGCTTACTCTTACCTGTCACAGGATTGCAAATCTTATAATATTAGTAAATTTTAAAATGCATCTTATTGGAGATAAGAAAGAATGCAAACATATTGCTTGAAAACATGTTTCATTTGGTAAGATTTTTTTGCTAAGAGAACAGAACTCTGAGGAGTAAGAGTGCGGTGATGTAACTGAAGAAAGTAGCTTCAGCTGTTGAAGTTTGAAACAAGCCAAAGGTCCTAGAAATGATACAATTAAACTCTCCTCATGAAGTAAGCAGCAAGATTAGCTTCCAGCCTCTAGGAGAGAGAGCTTGATTAGCCTACAGTGTTTTGACAGCATTATTAACCAATTCTAGAATTAATAGCATATTTGGAATTAGAAAACACCTTTTCTGTGCAGGGAAAAAAAGTGCCTGCAGGCCTAGAAAACTCCAAAACAGAATGATGTGACCATGACCTTTTGTCTTAATGATCTCTTTTAATTATAATTTCTGTGGGTATCCATCCCTTTTTTTTTCTTTTTTTCCTTGCTTTTTTTGAATGGGGGATATTTTGGGGGAGAGGGTAAAGAACGGACAAAAACTCCAAATAAATAAAACTGAAAAGAAAAAACAGCAATAAGGCCAGAACTCATGTTTGACTGGGGGCCGGAGGCAACCACATGTAAACTGTTTTCTCAATGACAACACTGGAAAAGCTTTTGTGATACTTGAAAACAAGACAAACACAATTTGTAATGGAAGCTTAAGTTTTCAAGGTGACAAACTTTCAAAGGCTAAATCTAGTCTTTGATCCAAGAACTTTTCAATCCTCTTGATCTCATTAGGGTGCTAGTATTAAATCGAGTTCCACACCCTAACTGTGCTAAATAAAATGAAGAGTTAAAATCCACTTCAGAAATTCTGCTGAACTTTGTGAATTTGTGAGTAGAAGTTATTTCAAGTCTTGCAGTTCATGCATTTAGCCATTGAAAGTCCACATTTAGTGATTGAAAAGAATTCTTAGTGATTTCATTCAGGAGATACTTTTAGATTTTATGTACTGAAATCTTCAACCTATCAAAGATAGTACTGAGGATTTAACTGAAAACAATTAGAAAGCATTGATAGTGCAGCATTTAATTGTAATAAATTCATAATATGGTGAAAACATAAACATTTGCAGTTTAATCAGATGTTAAGTTGAATGAACAATGGCAAAACTCTGTGATTTGGGTTTCAACGTTTTCTGATGTGAAAACATCTAAAACATATCCTGTAAGTCAGCAGATCTCTGTATAATGAATTTGTATTTGGTTTACTTTTGATGTTTGCTACTTTAATATGTAACTTCTGCTCTACTTTTGTTTGGGATAGAAGTAATTTTCTTCACAGTAGCTTCTTTGGTGCTATATTTTAGATTTGTAAGTAAACTGGGGTTGATAACACAAAGATATTTCAGCTATTGCTGAGCAGTGCCTGCACTGTGTCAAGGCTTTTTTCCATTTCGCAGTCCATCTGGCCAGAAAGTGGGAAATTTCTTGCACAAGAGTTTGGTAGGGGACTCAGATGGGACAACTAACCCAAACTGACCCAAGGGATATCCCAACCCTCATAGCATCATGTTCATCATATAGAGCTGGGGGAAGAAGAGGAAAGGGGCAATGTTCAGAGCAATAGTGTTTATCTTCCCAAGTGACTCTTCTGCCTATTGGAGCCCCGCTTTCCTGGGAATGGCTGAACAGCTACCTACCTACCTATGGGCAGTGGTGAATGGATTCCTTGTTTTGCTATGCCTGCATACAAAGCTTCTGCTTAATGTACTGAATGGTCTTTAGCTAACCCATGATTTCTCTCACTTTCACCTTTCCAATTCTCTCCCTTATCCCACTGCAGAAGACTGAGAGAGCAGTTGTGTGGGGCTGAGCTGCCTACTAGGGTTAAACTACAACACTACCTCCCAAAGAGTTCCTGGAGCCCCAGGTATTTGTAGACTGAAAGCCAAAACTCCTTTTGTGCTCAGTGTCTGTTACCAAGTGTCTGACAAAATTTGGCGTGCTTGGATATTTCCAGTGACCCTGTTCAATATGAACCCGTTACAAAAACAAAGGCACACTGAGCACTAACTGCAGCATTTCAAAACACTTCTGGCCTATTAAAAATTATATGGATGTAAGCAGTTTGAAGGCTATCATCTTCGGACTTGGTTGTTCATTCCATTATTGCAGTTAACAAGAACACACGGTAGCATTAAGTAGCCCTTTTGAAAGGACAATTAACAAAAATAGTAAAAATAAACACCAAATAAAGATGGGAAAGAGAGAGACAGTTTTCTTGACAAAAATAATAAATGCTGCCCAGGGCTAGTATAAAACGAAATAGATTTATTTCCTAAATTTCAAACACCTCTTTGAAATGCCAGGCCTCTTCTTGTAGCTTATTCATAGAAGATAATAAGTAATAGCCAATATTGCTATGCAAATATATCCCACAAGGGCACTATTTCTTCTCCTTGGGCCAGTTTTCCTGATCTAATCTGGTTAAATAAATTAGTTTTAATAAATCCTTTCAAAGTTCATTAATAGTTGGTAGAATTAATTTTATGTATAACCGACTATGATCATGTATAACAAATGTTTTCCCATCAACATCCATCTAAATACTTATTTTACCAATGTCCATTCATCAATATCAACATTCATCTAAATACATGTATTTTATTAGCAATTGAAAATTAAAATCTTTAATGCCTTCCTATTATAAAAACTTAATTGATGCAGAAGATAAGATTCACTGTATGAATGAATATATGACCCAGATTCTACCTTGGGGGAGAAAAAAAAAAAAGAAGCAGTGCTATTTTCATCTCAGGTTTCTAGCCAACACTAATTGGACTGTCTTTTTTATATTGGGTACTTGTTTTCACAATGTAATACTGTAGTGATAATAAGTTTGCAAAAGTTTCGTAAAAGAAAAGAAACCCATGAAGATACTGTTCTTAAAGGAGATATGAGGTGCATCCCAATTTGATGGCTGCAAGTGTGAAAATTATTTTAACCTTCCCTTTTACACTCCTTTGCGCTGTTTATTTGTGCAGAACTGCGTATCACTAAACAAGATAGGGGGTTGCTCCTTAGGTTTCTAGCGCCTCCTCTCAATGCCCATGTCAGCATTAAGTTCACTCTCATTTCCTTCTCTCTTTGGTCAATTAATTTGAATTCCTAGATTCACAACAGTCCAGAATTAACAGGCTGGATTTTTACAGAGTTGTTCCCTATTTATTTAAAGTGACTCGGATCTGAACTGACACACTTTAGTTACACATTTAGTTTTAGACACTTAGTTCTCAAAATTGTGGTTAAAGAGACTATAGGTTCCTTAGGCTCATGAGGAGCTTTGTGCTCCAGCATGACCAAGCTGAGAGATCAGACAGCAATTATGAACAGGTGAACCTAACATCCACAAGTTCATGGACCCTGTTGGAATGCGTCCACGAGTGCTGAGAGAGCTGGTGGACACCAAAGCTAGGCCTTTCATAATCATCATTGAAAGGTCTTGGGGATCAAGAGAAATGCCAGAGGATTGGAAGAAAGAAAATCTCACTCCATCTTCAAAAAGGTCAAGAAGGAAGACCTAGGAAATTACTGGCCAGCCAGCCTCAACTCACTCCCTGGAGAGTTGATGGAGTGCCTCATTATAGAGGCCATCTCTATCCACAGGGTTGACAAGAAGGTGATCAGGAGTAGTCAAAAAGGATTCCCTAAAAGTAAATAATGCTTGACCAACCAGACTGCTTTCTATGATGAAACAAGTACCTGGATGGATGATGGAAGAGCAGTGAATATTGTCTACCTCAATTTCAGCAAGGCTTTTGACCCTGTCTCTCACAACATCCTCGTAGGAAGTGTGGACTGGATGAGCGGGCAATGAAGTGGGTTGACAAGTGGCTGATTGGCAGGTCCCAGAGGGTAAAATCAGTGGCCCATGTCTGTCATGAGCAGCATCCCCCAGGGTTCATACTGGGCCCGGTATTGTTTAACCTATTCATCAGTGACTCAGATGAAGGGGCAGATGCCTCCTCAGCAAGTTCACTGAAAACACTAAGCTTGGAGGAATGGCCAATACCCCAGAGGGCCGTGAAGCCCTTCAGAAAGACCTCAACATGTTGGACAGATTTTGTTTTGTTGTGTTCAAAAGATTTCCAGAATTTCTTATATTCTTTTACCTCTATCTAAAATGACTAATTATATAGAAGCATGCTTCAAGTTCATATACTCATGCACATGAAAAATTTCAGTTAACAGACAACAATGGGTCTTTTTCTTCTTTGTTTAAGGGAATAAATCTGGGTTAATTCTACACTTTAACAGAGCAGCATCAGGCTGAACATAAAGATTAAGAAATATGAAGAAATGAGCTATGATATTTTTAAGTCAGTTGCAGATTCTTTTTACTAACTTTCTTTGGATTTGAATGAAAGTGGAATAAAAGCATTAAAAATATTAACTATAAAATTAAATTTTAAACAGATTTCTCAAATGAAAAAGGGGAAAGTGCTGCAAAAATTTAATTTAAAAAATGAAATTTAGGCACTAGTCTTTTTGAGCTAATTTTATCTCTATGTTCAAGTTCCTAATTTAGAAAACAATTGTTGCTGTTTGAAGAATTCACTCTGTTGTCTTTGATATTTAAGCTAAATGGAACTAAGAATTACAGATTTTTTTTTAATAAATTTCAATGAAACCAGGAAAAGGTATAATACCAGGAAGATCAGAAAAGAAACAAAGGCAAACCCTGTCTGCCAAGAAGAGTTGAGCAAACCATCTTACTCAGTAAAATAAGCTCAGGACTGTAGTAGAATTTTAACTACGTGAATGTTTAGCTGACTGGTGTAGTGGTTGTATACTAAAGATGTATTTAGTGTAAGCACATGTACTCAACAGAATCTACAGGAATTTCACAAGAATAGGGAACTGCTTCCTTTGAAGAAACAGCTGACTAATGAGAAGCAACTACGGAGTAGATGGATCTTCCCTGAATGGGAATCCTTTGATTGTGGTTTTCACTGAACATGAGAAACCAATGTTGAATGAAGAAGCAAGCTGATCACCTTGCTTCTATGATAGGCAGTGACCTGAGGTTCCCCTGCGTTTTGAACTCAACAGGAATTAGGAAGACACAGCATCATAGAGACCATAATATCAGTGATCTGCTGAATGGCAGCTTGTCATTCCTTAAATTAGCATCTCCCTTTTCTTTGGAGTAGATGTGAAAGGCATACTCAAACATTAACAAAACAAAACATTGACAGTAAATTAGAATTCAGCAAATGCAGGAAGGTCTTGCCTTCACAACAGAGCATCAATTACCTGATGGACATACTGCCTCTATCTTGGGGGACTGCTTCTTGTTCCCATCACATTCAGAATGATACTCAGCTGTTTTGTTTTTTTTCCAGCACAACTAATGTGCATGAAATACATCGTGTAATTTTTATGCATTTCGATTCACATACAGAAATATATATGTGCATAGGAAACAGGTAAGAATTGTCAATGTGATTTTGTGTGTCTATGCTCACATGCAAAGGGCCGCTCTAGCCACACATAAATAATGTGAACACAAAACACCAAACAAGGTGTAGAGATCTGATGTAGGAACAGTTTCTGGTGTTATTGTTAGAATTCATGTTGTTCCCACTTGAACACACAATATTTGTTTGCTCTGCATGAAAAAAAAAAAAAAAGGGATCAGATTTGTCCATTTTGGACCTACCTGTCTTACAAAGTACTTTGTATGCTTTGGGTGCTGCAAAAATACTATTTGCTGGTTCACTGCTAATGTGTTCAGACTGAAGGATGCTGAAATATCAATCAAAACTGAACAAAACTAGCACTTTCAAACCAAACTAACACTTTATAAGCAGGATTGTCATGTCTGAGACCTCTGTGTGTAGAAGACCCTCCACTGAAATTTGCAGAAGATGAGCACTCTCTTAGACATGTGCAAACAAATTCATGCCAGAAGTGATAAGCTGCCACTGCCAATGACCTCTGCAAAAGATAAGACTGAAATGATGTCTGCAGAAGGAAATAACATGGCTGAGGGAATAGAATTGAAACAGTATACATAAGCTATGTAAAGTAAAGAATATATCCTGCATTTGTGACTTAAGAAAAAAATAATGCTCTCCTAATGTGTAGATTAAAAACTACTATATATATTTTGTCGGGAGACCCAAAAGCATGACTTGTAAAATGAGATTAGGAAGTGTTGACAGTCTTTAAAAACAGATATTGCAATATCTTTGGAGACTTTCAAACCATTGAATGAGTAAATGAAACCAGAAAAACAATGGCAATTAATTCATATATGTGCAACACAACTATTTTATAAAAGTGAGCAGGGGAAATCAATATAGAGAATGGGCCATCCTAAAGCCACTCAATAATGCTCTACACTGCAGGTTATAAAAATGAGTCCATTTATCAATGCCCCTTTCTGCGTTTATGTAATATTTTGGGTTTCTGCAGTACTATATTTGTTATTATTAAATGCTTGTTTTGATCAGAGGACGGAAGAATGAACACAAACTAACCCTTGAGAAAGACTTACAGAAGACCAGAAACGTGATTTTATAGTCAGATTCTTTTTCTTAACTCCCTAAGAGACGTAAATTTCCAGAATATTTTAATATGGACCAATCTGAAAACCAAGGTATATATCCAAGGAAATATATACCTGTTTTGTTTAAGCATAGGTATTTCTTGGGGTTTGACTCTGTGGATCAGGTTAGACTAACATGAGAAAATATAGTTCTAGTTGTTGTTTAATAAATTTTGTTTATATTTATATTAAACATTACTACCTGGAAGATAAAAAATATTTATTATAAAGATTTTTTCTGATTAGAAATTGAAAATACATGAAAATCTATAATTAAAATGTTGTTTCTGTTTAAGTAAGTGTTATTAGCTTAGTACAATATTGATTTGAATTAATATTTCTGCTTTATGACATGATGTTAAAAAACAGCGGGCCAAAATGTTCTACTCTATGGAATACTGTGCTGTAAGGAAAATAAACTAAAATCTGTACAAAAATCTTTTAATTCTCTTCTCATATAAAGCTTATAATTTTTGTTGTGAAAACACATGTAAGACCTACTAAAAATTGTGTTCTGATATGGTATCTTTACAAAAGAAAATTCACATGCAGAAGCAGCAGTAGATAGCACAACTTTTACTTGGTTTTGTGTTTAATATGAGTGAAATCTGCCTGTATGGATCCAATTTGTGCTATCTTGCACTTCCATTACTTCACTAGGAGTTTTACAACCTCAGCTCTTGCTCTTAACCCCACCTCAAATTCACAAGAATATTGCTTCCCCAGCATGCAGTAGGAAATTCTGGCTTATATAGAAATGCTTTTTATATGTAGTTAAAATACTTCATGAGGAAAATAGAAAGTGTTTGCAAAGTGTTTGGAATTTTTTGAACACTAGCGTATTCTATCTACTCAATGACCACTTTTCACTGGATATGGAAAGGTGAATTTTTGTTTCCTCCTTTTTCCAGATGCTTTTAGTATGTTTATAATTATTACCAGCAAGAGTCTTGTTCATGTGTGCTCAAGATAGATCCACACTTTTATTTGGCTGGTGAGAGTCTTGCCATAAAGCCTCTGACAGATCCACTATGTATTCAGAAGTTTTGCTCAATATATTATTAAAATGGTAATAAAAAGATAGATTCATTTAGTCATTGTACTACTGCCAGCAAAATCCATCATCACTTTCTTTGTTAGAGTGCGATGCTTTAATTTACATATTAAAACCAGTTTGAAATAGAATTAATAATCATAAATAATATTCAGGCATAAAGTTAAAGACCTGATTAACTTTTACAAGTAGAATGGGACATTTTTACTGAAGAACTTTTTCTGTATAGGAGCAGGGAAGAAAAGGTTACTTGGGTCTCCTTATCCTTTCTCTTCTGTCCTCCCTTCCTTGCCCCCTCCAACCTTGGAGGTGCTATCACAGGTCTTTGTGGTAGCTGCTTAAAGTATCAGGTGAAGTGAGAATCTGGAATGAGAAAGTTTTCTCACTGACACTAAAGGTGAGATTTTCAAAAGCACTCAGCCTTGATAAATCTCTGCTCTCATAGATGTCAGTGGTAAAATGAGGTCAGTGGAGTAATTATTTCACAGCTGAATGCCTATAGTAGATGAGAGTTTTCTTCTTTTTTTTTTTTTTTTTT
>VXBB01019864.1:25822-104232 GCA_013399915.1 Illadopsis cleaveri
TTTTTTAACTTCAGGCTCTCTAGAATTCCTACAGTTTTAGAACAAGTCCATTTTAAGCCTCTGAGTTATACAGCCCCAGACGGGCAATTATCTATAAAATGTACAAGGTTATCCACATTGAGATTCTTCTCCATTCTGCTTGGGGTTTTTTGTTACTATTTATTGTGGGGGTGTCTCTGAGGAAAAAGATGATACAAGCCATGGTAATTCAAAATGCTGTTCACAAAACAACACTGAAACACAAAGGAGAGACCAAAGAATTATAACCTTGAAACAATATTTCACATTTATAGTGAAAATATACCTCCTCTATGAATAAACCTTTAACTGATGCAGATAAAAAAAAAAAATGAACATATTTTTCACTCAAATGCACATATTTCACAAAAGAAAAATTAAATATCTGCACTGCATCATAGAGGACAGGAAGCATGAAGGTCAAAGGGCAATTAGCTTGAATGGTGACCTTGCTTGCTGACTTTCACTTTCCAGACCAACAGAGGATAAATCACACATCATAATAAAAAAACTAAACCAAACCAAAACAAACACAACAAACAAACAAAAAAAAACCCCAACAAAAAAAACATTTAAAAACCTCAAAATATGAATGTTTTAAGAGGAAAGAAGCTCAAATGACATGAACTATGGGACTGAACCCCACAAAATAACCTTCAGAAGATCTAGTATCCTTCCCACTGCCATAAAATCTAATCATTTTCATCAACATATAATAGTCCAGTAATGATTTTCACCATAGTAACTATAGAAGTATTTAAGAACTTCAGAAAAAATACTATAATATGATATTTGTTCATTGTTGTTCACATTTATTTTAATATTTTATACTGGAGTGAATAATGGGAGAATATTACTCCCACAGCATGGTCCAAAGTAGGGTTTTATATGAGTCACTGTATTAGGACAAACACCTCTCCTCCTCAGGCTGAGATGTTGTGGAAGACAACATCATTGTAATTTTACCAAAATGTCATGATGTCTAGCAGTGAAAGGGGAAGGGGGCAGGGCGTACAGAGATCTGCTTAAGCAATTAATATCTCTTTTATATTTTTGTAGGAAATCTTTGTCAGCAACAGGGACAGTGGAATCAAGTGCACCCTCAGCAAGTTTTCTGGTCACACTGAGTTGGGTGGTGCAATCGACACCGCTGGAAGGAAGGAATGTCATCCAGAGGGACCTTGACAATCTTGAGAAGTGGACCTGTGTGAACCTCATGAAGTTCAACAAGGCCAGTTGCCAGGTCCTGCACCTGGATCAGGGCAATCCCAGGCATATATACAGGCTGGATGGAGAATGCATCGAGAGTGGCCCAGAGGAGAAGGACTTGGGAGTGAGTGTTGGTGGACAAGAAAGATAATATGTCCTGGCAGTGTGTGATCAAAGCCTGGATAAACAACCAGATCCTGTGATATATTCATAGCAGCATGGCCAGTAGGGTGAGAGAGGTGATTCTGCTCCTCTACTCTGCTCTGGTGAGACTCCACTGCAAGTGCTATGTTTGGTTCTGCAACAGAAGAACCTGTTGGAGCTGGACCAGAGGAGGTCACGAAGATGGCCAGATGGCTGGAGCACCCCTCCTACGAAGACCAGGGAAACCTGAAAGCAGCCTTCCCATACTTCACTGGAAGGGTGTAAATTTCTATTAGGTATAAGAAAGAACTTCTTCACTATGTGGGTAGTGGGGCAGCAGAAGGGATTGTTGAGACAAGTTGTGGATGCAACATCCCTGGAAGTGTTCAAGGACAGGTTAGAGTAAACTTTAAACAAGTAGAAGGTGTACCTGTCCATGGCAGGGGACTTGGAACTATACAATCCTTAAGGTACCTTCTGGCCTAAACCACATCATGATTCTGTGAAATATAACTTAATTTAGGCATTTTTAGAGGTTTTTTAAAAAATTAGAGACACAAATACATAGAAATTTTGGAAGCCCTTGACACTTCACGTCTATAGAGTTTTACCTAACTCCAGAAATGACACTGTGCAGATAATGCAGGTAGCATCAAGAAAATACCTCTGGAAAGATAAGGTCATGAGAAAGACCCACAAGTTAGAATTACAGTTTCTTTTAAAATGGTAGATATACGAAAGGTCTTTTTCACAGAATCACAGAGTCACAGAGTCACAGAATCACAGAATGAACTAGGTTGGAAAAGACCTTTGAGGTTATCAAGTCCAACCTATGAATTAACTCCTCCTTATTAACTAAACCATAGCACTGAGTGCCACATCCAGTCTTTTTTTAAACACATCCAAGGATGGTGGACTCCATCACCTTCCTGGGCAGATGATTCCAGTACCCAATCACTCTTCNGTCCCAGGTCCCTTTCTGTCTGGGCACTGTCCAGCCACTCTGTCCCCAGCCTGTAGCATTGCAGGGGGGCGTTGCGGCAAGCTTCTGAGCATTTCAAACCCCAAGGATTGAGACTTAACTATTTCTTGGAATCACAGAAACTAAATTTGGTGGAAAAAGGAGGAATTAAATATTGTGTGATGAGAGTACAAAGGGCCTATGTTTACTGGTGAATGAAGTAAAGAAGCAGTGTATACAGATGGGTAGGATGTGTATTAAAAATGCATAAAAACAGATGATTTTCTGAACCTCTCTCCCTTCCTGCAGTCAGGGTCACTACCTGTCCAGAAAGGGACACATTTATAGACACAGTTATCCCATATGAAACAATGGTCCTCCCAAGAATCCTGGACTGTGGGACACTGATATTGAATCAGATCCCAAATGAGCTCATTTGCAATGAGACAACCAGATCATCATGGCATAAAAACAGACGCCATCTGAAATTTGAGGAATTCTACATAGCTGTGGATAAGGAAGGACTGGAAGTACAGGCACCAGTAGCCACAATGTAAATGGATGCTTTATCACAGTACTATTATCTGGGAGAAAGTGAAGGCTGTTCTACCTCAAAGACAGTCTGATATAAAAAGACGGTCATCATGGGCTAGCTTATTGTCCACAGGTATCTCTTAGAATTTAAATAAGCATAGATTCGCTCTGTCTTTTAGCTAGATCTTAAACTGCCACTGAAAAATCCCCCACTTTTTTAAAAACTTTGAAAATAGCAAGGGTGTAGATGATCTGAATAAATAGGCTTAATATCCAGCTGCAACATAAATTGACTTATTCAGCCTGGATTGATTCCTCTTTGATCAGCTAGGGGGTGATTTTCTAAAACTGTGCAATAAGTCCTGGTAAGTGCATCTTCTCCCAGGTTTGTTCGTTTCAAGGAAGAACATGGTGTATTAGCAAAGCCTGTTAGCATGGTTACAAGGCAGGCAAGGTTGAAGAGCTTGATGGGATGGATCTCATTCCATTACTGCAATCCTGCTGATATAACATATTGTCAACAATCATTAGCAGAATGATTACTGTTTTATAAACGTCCTGAGTAGAAAAATAAAGTAAGGAAAACGCTCAAAGGACAGAGCAGTATGGTAGTATAAAAAAAATGGAGAAGATTTAAACAGCAGTTTATTCCATGTCTGAAGGAGATATGTGCCACAAAGCAGTAAAACTCAGCAGATAATATCATATTTCATGATAGCTAGCCCTGAAACACTTGATATGTTTAATAGTTTCCAGTCAAATCAAGCAGATGAAGCTGAACTGCAAGAGTATGTTACAGAAATTAGAACATTACTGCATTACATTAGAAAATGAAATGCACATAAAAGAAACATTTTTTATCAGAGAATACCGAAGGAAGATGATATCATCAAAGTGTTTGTGACTGATCTAAAGCTGAAGAGCAACAAGGGAATGAAGAGAGGGAAGGAGAGAGGAAAGGAGACAGCTTGAGTTTCTGATAAGAGATTAAATTGCATCAGAGATGAGAGGAGGGAGTGAAATTTAAGAGAATCTGACAACTGACAGTGAAAGATACTCAAAGGACAATATATTGGATTTTATTAGACATGGAAATCATCAAGTCCAGGCTGAAGTTCTGTATTTACAATAAATTCTTGAAAAATATAAATTAAAAATATTTTGCAGGTTTTAGCAATATTTTAACAAATATATTAGGTAGCAAAGCCAGATGAAAAAAACATTCAATATGCATTTATGTACTCACCCTAATTTTTTATTTCATAAACATTAAACTTCTCTTTTTTTCTACTAAAATAATTTTCTTTGATTGTTCAGAGATATGTGACAATGTTTACTTTTTCTTATTTTAGACTAAAGATTCTTTTCATTAGACGTCTTCCAAAAGTAGAAGATCAGAAAACTATTATGAAAAAAACCCAAACAATAAAGAACTTGTTCTATATGAATAATTTTATTTTTAATTATTAAAGACAATCATCCTGCATGAGGGAAGAGTTTCCAATTCTTAATTTCATTAAAATCAGAGAGAGCTCATTTGTTAAGTGAAATAGAAGCAAATTTGACATTCTAGTCTTGTTTTAAATGAAACTTTTACTGGACTATTCAGGAAGTCATTTGCACTGAATTTATATTATGTTATTGGAAGTTAGCCATTTAAATAATTTAGAATAATACATAATGCAAAAGTGTTTGTAACTTATTATTCAGGTATAACCAAGAAGTTGATCTGTAGACTTTTGAAAATATGACATAGGAAATTCCATGCCGCTGTACTTGACTTGAGAAAGGAAACTCAAGTGGTTTTGAAATCCTGTGTATCAGTACAAAACTAGTAAGAACCTGGGGAAAAATCTAATATATATGAAATTTCATAAATGTTAACAAGAAGCCAGTCAATGCTTCTTTACTAAATAGCTTGGTTGAGATATTCATGAATGTGTAATAGTTCCCTGAGAACTATTACACAGGAAAATTTCAAATTCTTACCAGATGTCTGCAATTAGTTAAGATACTCCTTTTTTTGATATTGTTTCAATTTTTCCATATAATAATGTTACTGAATGTTGCATTTTAAAAAAAAATGCTCAGAAAGGCAATCTGCATCTCAGGTGAAAGCTATATCTAATGGCTAAAGATCATGAAATCATGATCTAAACACAATTATTTTCTTGAATACTACAGCTGAGATGAATCAGTAAATGAGTATTTTGTGAGTTCCAAACAGGCCCAAGTATGAGGAAGATACTTCCCTAATTTGGTATCACAGCATTTATTTTTGTTCATATGGCCAAAAAAAGGAAGCTGGACACCTCAGGAGACCTAATTGCTGTGAGACTAGTGTATCTGCAGGGTAACTCACACACCTCTTAATGACTTAAGCCCTTACACAGGATTTAGATTTAAATTTATATGCAAGTCCACCTGTGGATCTATTTTGAGAACTGTATGAATAAAATAATCAGATACTAAAATGGGAAAGTAATAGTTACTAAGCAGCCCTTCTAGTTGTTTTCTAACCTTGACATTAGTTTTTAAATAGTGTCAGGCAGTCCCATAGCCATCCAGCAAAGTGTCTATGCCAAACTCCATTCTAAGTCCTAGACCATAAAGCAAATCTTGAAGACGAAAAACAGAGCTATGGATCAGAAACGTCCTATGTCTGGAACTTCTTTACCCTCCTTGTATGTATTTCTCTCATGTCTGGACCTTTAAGCTCATACACTATGAATGGAACTGGGCCTCAGTGCTTGGTTCTCCAACTGGAAGTCTGAGGTGGAAGCATACAATAAAAATATTTAAATGCTAAATTTAGAAGCCACTTTACTGTGCCAGGCTACAGGATGAGAAAGGAAAAGATAAATGTGATTTCATAAGGGGAAGTAGACCAGAGAAAAAACTGATAAATACAGTCTGTGAAAATGAAAGGTCTCAGCACTCGAGTACACTGCTGATAACCCTGTAGCAGCTGTATTTTCTGAGAGTAATTATATTAGGGCTGGTTCAGAATCATTGTACAGGTTTCTCTTTGTTATTATAACTATACAACGCAAGTGCTGATTTTCAGCAGAATGTGGATGATACAGTTCTTTCTTAAAAATAAACTAAGATGGTGTAAAAGTATATGGTGAGAAGAAGTGATTAGTATAGTTTAGAAAATATTTTTTTAATGAAAATTTCTTTATGACACTCAGGAATCCATTTTGCTTCATTAACATTANACTGGAGCCCTGAGGTGTATAACTGCAGCTGGTCTTCCCCTCACAGGACTCCCGCCCTTCTTCTCCCTGCCTTCTNACACAGTCACAAAGCAGTGGAAAAGTCATACAGCTTATCCATATTAGCAGGAAAGGATATACTGTGGCAGTGNAGAACCTCAGTGTTGTGCAGTGGTGCCAGGGCTGGCTGAGCCATGCGACACGGGGCACTGCAACAATATACTATTTGCAGAAGAAGCAACAGGTGCATTTTAGAGGAAAAATTAATTTGCTTATACGAAGATGTGGGCTTTTTTCTCCATTTAAATTATATATCCCTTTTTATATAAAGCTACTTCTGTCAGATTACTGCACAAATGGTGAATGTCTTAACATAGGTCTATGTTCTCAATATAATAAAGTGGAAATTAAGATAATTAGTAAATTCTTCAGTTATTTCCGATAAATTTATTTCACCTACTATATGGGGTTCATGAATCTACATTTAGATGTGTTAGAACCACAACGAACTGAGCTAGTGTATATTACTGGAAGATGCTATTAAATTTTTTAAAAGAACCCTGTGCTGGATTGAAGATGTTCATATATGCAAAAAATATCTTGACTGTAACAGCTGCTGAGAAGATATTTATCCTAACTGAAACTAGGACACAAGTAAACCTCATGCTGTCAAAATTTGTGATGAGTAAGATACTGCATGTTGTCTTTCTCTGCAAATGCTATGAGTTGCCAATACATGTACAGAAAAGAATAAGTTTATTTTTTTTCTTTGATTATCATTTGATGCTCTTTGAGCATCTTCCTACAGCCAGTCTCCAGTGCTCTGACCAGCATTTATTATCATAAACAACAGAATATGAGGATTCAAGGCAAAAAATAACTTGCTTAGGAAGCAACAAACTTTCTTTTCTTCTTGCATGACAAGAGGTGTTCTCCAAGGCTGCAGATTAATGCAATTTTATTCAGTTTGAATTCATAATCAGAATATGTCTGAAATTTCTCACATAGTAAGCAGATTCATCTTAATTTCCTTGTTTTAAATTTATGTTCTAATGAGCCTAACCATATGGAATGAATACAATTATATCTTCACTGAAACTTGAAGTAGTAATCTAATTTTCATAATAACAATCACAAGAATCAAGATACATTTTTGTTAATCATCCTTTTGTGAATACTTCGTAATTTTCAAGGAAAGGTAAGAAGAAAGAAAGACTCATTCTACTGATCAGTTTGCATATTAGAACAACTTTCATTTGAATTTGGTTGCAGAAGTACTAAAAAAATTATTACATATCTCATAGTGATCAGAACTTTTTATAGTTTAGGAAGGACAGTCCATACTATGCTGTTTGATAAACAGTAAAATATCGTGGTAAGTATGACAAATGTGCATTTTTCATACTAGATCTCAATTTAAAAAACCAAACAAACAAACAAGCAAAAAAAAAGAAAAAAAAAAAAACAACTACAAAAACCAGTAGAATGCCTATGAGGGTTTTTTAAATTAATTCAATTAATTTACAATTCAAGTAAAATAGACTAGTGTCTCTGAAAACAGATTTTAAAAAAAAGAAAAACAAACAAAAAACCCAAACAAAACCTGCTTGACCCTGGTTGTTTTCACAGAATTACAAAATCATAGACTAGTTTGTGTTGGAAAGGACCTTTGAAGGTCCTCTAGTTCACCTCCCTCTGCAACAAGCAAGGACATCTTGGACCTGATGGGGTTGCTCAGAGCCCCATCCAAGCTGAGCTTGAATTTTTCCAAGGGTGGGGCAACCACCACCTTTCTGGGAAAGTCATTCCAATGCTTCTCCATATTCATCATTAAAAATTCCTTTCTTATATCTAGTCTGAATCCACCATCTTTTGATTAAGAACCATTACCACTTGCCTTATTTCTAGAGGTCCTACTGGAAAATATGTCCCCACCTTCCTTATAATTCCCTTTCAAGTATTGAAAGGTTGCAGCAAAATCTTCCTGGAGCCTTCTTTTCTCCAGGCTGAACAACTCCAACACTCTCAGTCCGTGTTCATAGGACAGGTGGTCCATCCCTCTAATACTTCTGTGGCCATTTCTGGACCTGCTACAACAGGTCAAGGACTTCCATGTACTAAGGGTTTCGGAGCTTATTCCATTTAATCATAGCTGAGGAGGTCACCATGAGACATTTAACATGGGTTTCTTTAGCACATCTTTTTTGATTCCCCAGCCTTATTATCTTAATCAATAACAGTTTTCTTAAAGTATGTAATTTTAAGGGATAGATGTGGATACTGGATATGGGGGGGTGTCTTTTGTTTGAATTATTTATATTTAGCATTCAAAACAAAAAGATAATGAAAAGTATAGCACAAACTTTAAAGAATTAAATAGAAAGGATCCCCTTCTTTCATTTTTTATGAAATAAGGAGAAAGCCGTTGAAAAACCTCACTGAATAACCAATTTCTTGAAATTAAATCAGACTGTTCTAACTTTTTGTTTTGCTCACAAAGAAATGAGGGGTTCTAGATATTTGTGATGCAAGTATTCTCACCATCTTCATATTTAGGACAATATTTCAATGTTCTTTAATTGACAGGAATCACTTCATAGCTTATAAAAATCACGGGTTTTTTATGATGTTGATTTAACAAATTAATTATTTGTGTTGATAAATCTAAATACAAAATGGCTGTGGGGTATAATTCCTGTTTCTGTCACTTTGCGTATTCGCTATACTGAGGAAGAGCTTTCAGACAAAGAGATCTTTAGTATATCAGAAAGAAATATGAAAATATCCAATAATGGGAGCTGGAGCATGATAATTTCCAACAAGAAAAGATATTCTTTAGAAACTCTACTGGAGCAATCAATTACTGAAACCATTACAGGAACATTTAATATAGGTGTGTGTGGTTGTAGATGTCCCATGAGCTGAGGCCTGTGTACAGAGCCTAGAAAGATTATTCAGAAGGCAATATCTGCTAGCAGTAAGAAGCTGATTGCAAATTCTGAGATAGATGCTAAATTGTCATTTTTGAAAAAGCCCTTCTGTTACAGTGGTAAAGCTGCTTTTTATAATATTCTCTTGGACTTTTTAGAAAACATGAGAAATGAGTAATTTAACCAGACAAATGAAATCTGGAAAATGAATACGTAAATTAAATAAATGTGAACAAATTAAAATAATGCAGACAAAACCATTCTGTGCCCTCTGTGTAGGAAAATTAGAATATATGAGATGGAGAGGTGGTTTAGAAGCTAAGCGGATAATAGATATGAAAGGAAACAAATGGGGCTGGCAAACCAAGTTATCATTTAGCAGTCTGTTTTTGTACCTTTGTGTATGAGAGGCAAATAAGCACCAGGGGAATTTGACTAGAATATTTTAAAATTTCCATCTAATGAAGTGTGCAACATGAGAAGTAATTGTGTCTTAGGAATATCCATCTTTTTAGTTCCTATGTATTCTCCCAAGATACAGGATTCTAGGAGGATAGGGAGTAAGATGTAGAAAGGGTTTATGTCTCTTCAAATACATCCTCCCATCCTGTATATTAGTTAGGGATGTGTTTGACTGGGAGCATAGCACAACAAATGCAGCTGTTCTAAGTAATTCTGACCTGTGCAACAGTCCGTAATCAGTACAAAAAAACCCCAAACCAAAACACAACAAAAAAACCCCCAATCAACCAACAACAACAACAGCAACAACAACAACAAAAAAAATAAAATAAAAGCAGATTCCAGTACCTTAAATTGGTTAATATAATAATAATAGAAGGTACCCTCCTAACAATCTCTAGTTTTATGGCAAAATCGTAGCTTGAAGTTATCCTTTTCGTATCATACTGATGGCCTCTTCCTTCATATGTCATTTGTACCTCTGAGGTATAAATAGTGAATAAATGCAGTGAAAGTCTACAATATTGCTCTTAAGACTTTATGGCCAATCAAGGCATTGTCACTGAAATTGTAAAATGGCCAGCTGTCTAAGCTTCTGTTGCAAACTAATTTCTGAGATTCCTTTTCTTTTTAGACCTAATGCAACATCCATTTTTCCTGAGATTATTCATTCCTTGCCAGAAGATACAGTTTATTCAAAGACACAAGAACATATTCAAAAATTGTATTATTGCACAAATGTTCCTATTTTGAAGTGCAAGATTACTTTGTTTATCTGTAAAATCACGTCCATAGCAACTTTTAAAAAATACCTTTATTTTCAAATCAAAATGAAAGTGGATGTAGGCACTAATGATATATATTAATTCATTATGTAATGATGGTAACAAAGAAAATCAAGGCTGCATCTAAATTTTGGAGAACAATGAAAGTTAAGGTATAAATGCAAATTGTTCTACCACTAGAAAAGTACAGAAGATAGATTTGCTGATTAAGCTGATGAAACCATTCAAGCAGCAATTCTTCCATTATAGAGAATAGGAAGGAATAATATATGCTTCATTGAGTAGTCTAGACTCTGGTTAATTTTCAAAGTCATTTGTTGCTTCTCCAAATCAGACAAGTGTTCACTCTGCCAAGAATATTACTTAGATGAAAAGTAGTCAAGGGCTTGTGAATCATCCTTTTCTCATCAGTGTTTCTATCATCTCTCAGAAGTTAATGCACCTTTTTGCGGACTTTATAGGAGCTTGTGTTCTTCAGATGGATTATCTGGGGATCAAATTCAGCTCCAGCATAAATATGGGATAGTATCAGAAAACAAGTGAAAATTTATCTGTGTGTCAAATGATATTTTAACTGACATAGTAAAATGATAAACTAATAACTGATAATGATACACATGATATAATAATTGATTAAATAGAAACTCACAATTTACTTAGTTCTTAGCTCTTTAAATATAAAATAATTATTTGAATTCATTTTTCTTGGAACAGATACGTGACATAAAATTTACATTAATAAACCACAGAATCATAGAAGGTGCTGAGCTGAAATGATCGTCGAGTCCAACTCCTGGCCCTGCACAGGACACCCCAAGAATCACACCATGTGTCTGAGAGCATTGTCCAAATGCTTCTTGAACTCTGTTAGGCTTGAGGGTGTGAGCACTTCCCAGGGGAGCCTGTTCTAGTGCCCAACCATCCTCTGGGTGAAGAACCTTTTCCTGATATCCACCCTAAACCTCCCATGACTCAGCTTTATGCCATTGTCTCAGATCCTGTCACTGGTTATGAGAGCGAAAAGATCTGTACCTGCCCCTTCTCTTCCCCTCATGAGGAATTCCACACAATCATAAGGCCAGCCACCAGACACACTTGCACATGTGTTTTTGGGACCCTCTGCAGATCTAAGTGACACCTGCTGGGTAGACTGACTGTGTAAGGCCAGTTACTGAGCGTGTCCATGGCTTGTATGTAGGTGTGAGCACCAGCAAGAAGAAAGGGCTGGGGCCTTGGTGGCTGGTATGCCCAGGAGCCATCAGCCAGGGAGACAGAGAATCTGAGGCCAGCTTCTGCAGGGAACACACTGTACATCTTTTGGATGAATGGGCTTTCATCCTGAGCAACCAGACAGGAACAGGATGAGGCCATCAGTGGTCATCATGTCTGTGTGAGTGATCTGTCTGCTGTAAGTGTTCACCAATATGTCTGACCACATGTAGATAGACATATGTACAGGTATTCTGTTCAAGCTTATCATTGCCATGACTGCTGCTGACACATGGTGCTGTGGTAGCTTCATGGCTATTGACTTGTCAGATTCAGCTACTCCGAATGTAGCCTCTTCTCTCAAATAAAAAACCTAGAGCTCTTTCCCCGGCCCCATTGGTACTGCCTATAGCAATACCTCAGTCAAATGCTTGCAAACTACAGATATTCTTGTCTGTTCTATGTTGTTATATTTAATTTTTATATAGATATATTTTTTTAATAAGAGACATTTTTTCTTGTTAGTGTCTTTGACCTTTAAGAACTCAAACAAATAGGTATAAAGAATCTAAACCAAAGGATTACTATTAATCAGCTAATACAGATATTATACCCCTATCCCTTAATAACCTTGTCTATTTCCATGTGGCAAAATTAAATGGAAAGGTATCATTTATTAACCTTATAAATACATTCCTTGAAAAAGTAGTTTGGGTTTGTCTTGGCATTTAGGAGGCTATGTGCAACATTCCCTGTAAAAGCAGTCATTACCTGAGAGACTTCAGCTGCTGTCTAGATACATGATGCAACTATTCACAACTCATCTCAATTTACCTTTTTTTTTTGAGTGTAAGATATGATGGATATTTTTTTGTCATTGTTCTACATACATGTGAATTTTTTTATAGATATGAACCTTGACTGTAGAACAGGAAGAATTAAATATGCTTAATCTATGCAACTTCTGGTGTTTTTTAAATAGTACAGTTAATCAATGTGCCAATAAGCATTACAAAATATAGATGATAATTTTGAAATATGTTTTAGTTACACAGTAGCATTCAAGTATAACAAATAATAACATATTGGACAGTTTGTGAGGGTGCAAACCGTCATCAGTATTTGGTGCTCTGATAAAGAGATGCAATTTTATGGATAGATTATGATAACGATATAGGTTAAGATTTTTTTTTTTAATTACAGATCATTCAGATTATGATCACAGTCATAATTTATTTGACCGTGTAAGCCTAAAGAGAATCTTTTTAATTAAACCAAAGGACAGCTGTGAATGTGGATAGCTACAAAAAGCACCTAGAAATAATTTGGTAAAAAGCATCAGAACTTTCGTCACGCAAACAAAACAAACACTTTGGGCTTTTTTTGAAGCAAAAAACAAAGGTTGACCTTCTGAGTTTTTATACAAGGAAAAGCCTTAGAAACAATCTTTTGCTTTTCCAATGACAAAACCAACATTATTTCATCTAGAAAGTTGTAACATTTGCAGATTCACTCTATTCACCTTTGCTGTTATTTAAATATCACCATCAGTGGCACTCTTTGTTCTTAACATACTTCTTCATTCTCCATATTGAACAGTGTTGCCCTCAGCTTTCTTGCTTGTGAGTGTTTGGAATCTTGCAAGCAGATTCTCACGCAGCCTCAACATAAACAATGTATATTTTTAGATGGTTTTTCATATTTCTCCTCTGAGAGGAGAATTGATTGATGGTGGTGTTCACCATCCAGGTTAAAGAGGTGGTGACCTAAATGACCAATCTCTTGCCTTTGTACAAACTGTATATAAGATAGAGTCAGATGAGGAAGAACAGAGAATAGAAAAGAAGAAGATAGACTAAAGTATCATTAGCTTTCCTTTCACCTGCTGCCTGCCTCGTTCCTTCTGCGGGTCCGATCCTCCGACATATGGACCCGACTGTGGCATCCTGCTACAGAACAGCAAGGGAAATATATACCAGTCCAGCCTCTGACACAGCAAGCAAAAAAAAACCAAAAAACAGATTATATTATCAGGGCATAAAATATAAGTCATTAAATGAAGTTAATCATCATCAGTTATAACAACCACAGATATATTTTATTTAACATAATTATTGTACCATTATATTTTAATTATTAACCAAAAATTTATTAGGGCATCCTTTCCTCAATTAATGTATTAAAAAGACACTAGCTTTCCATCAAAATGTATTTCATGCAGTCTTCTTGTGTGATAGGTGTTGGGGAAAAACTTTTGTTACCCTCTGACAGTGCTTCATTCCTATACAGGGAGAAGCACAGACTGCTCTCTTAAGTAGTTATCTTCTGAATCCCAAAGGGATGGGCTCAGCAGCAGCACAGCTCATGCTTCACTCAACTGCCTCTGCTTAAATAAAATGAAACCTGCTTCTTAAGAAAGTACAGGCAAGTCTATGGCTTCATCACTTGCCTGCATTTCAACACCGTGAATGTTGGGCAAGTCTGTGCTAGGAAACAACGTTAACAAGAGTCAAGAATTTATAATCTTAAAAAAAAAGGAGCATATCATTGAAGGCTGGATTTTCTTTTTTTTATCAGAGTCATCAAGACTATGTCTCTGCTGTTCTAAAAGAGCAGTACCTGAGAGCATTGTAATCCTCTGTTTGCTTGTCATCCACAAGGCTGCTGTGCTGGTAATGTGGGTATAGACAGGCTGCCCATAGAAGCACGTAAAGCAAAAATTACAGCAACTGTGTCTCAGATTTTTTTAACCTTTTTCAGATTAAGACATAGTTTTCAATAATACAGGAATAAAATTAAAGTCGATATGCAGTTAGTTTGGTCAAAAATATTTTAAGCTGAAATGCAGCCTGATTTTTATCGGTTTCAGGAATGGCTAGAGAGACATTATCTGAAAAAAAATAGAATATAAATATTAGGTATCAATGTCTAATTTTATCAAAGTATTTATATGACAAATATGCGATAGTTTTGTATTACTTTATTAAGCACATATTTCCTGAGAATATTCATTCCATAAATCCTTAGAGTCCTTTTCATGTATTTCCTCTGTTTTTCTTCTTTTAAGTCAGCCAAAGTACCTGTCCATGCTTAAAGCAGTTTCTGTATTTCTACAGTCAGGTATATAGCACAAAGAGGTAGTATTGTAATGGCTGACCTCAAAAGTCCTTCTTATAAAACATCATTGGGTCTTCAGTGCTCTGTTGCATGCATTCTGACAAACTCTAATCAATCTGTTTTAATATCAAAGGAAACTTCCTTCTAGGTATGCTCATTTAAGGGCAAATGTCAGAACTTCTGACCCTTTCTTACCTCACATTGCTGCTTCTTCTTTGTGACTTTGCCCTTGTTGGCTTTGCTTTCTCTAGGAACTGTCAGTGTTTCCAGCATGCTTCTACCTCTCCCTAAACTCTGAATGTTCTTTTCCTGAGAGTTATACTGTAACTGTCTAACCTTATTTGTTCTTCCTTTACGTTTATTCTGAATCAAGTTCTCTTTTTGTACAAAGCTGTCAGGTTAGTTGAAAAAAAACCCTTTTCTGTTCTTTTCAAAAACCTTACCTGAATGATGCTTTCTCTAATTTGGCAGGCAGTGCCAAAATAAAGATTGTTATCTTTGCTTCCTCCTATTAGAATTGTACATCTCTGTTTTGTTCTCACAGGCATTTCCAATAAACCTAAGACTTTCAGAGCACCTGCATCAGACTTAGCATGAAAAAGACTTATTTTGTGTCAATCTTTCTTTATAATTCTGAAAAGAGATCACATATAAAGCTAGATTCCCTGACTCTAGTTCTGTTCCTACAAATTCATATTTATTCGTCTGATGATGGAGACAGAGTCAGAGGGCTCACTAGAAAAAAAAGTGAGTCCCAAATGTTATCTAGGACTGACTGACATTCCCCAGTATTTCTGTCCAAAAGCTCAAATCACCACTAAAAGTCTGTAATGATGTCCTATCACAGGAAGCATTAAGCTGACAGTGCACAGATAATAAAACTTCTTCCAGCCTACATGATAGTCTTATCTTTTTGATACAGTTATTATATTGACAGCTGTTTACTTTGAGCTAACTATCCACCACTGTTTATACTCAGCCAGAAGCAATATGATTACAGTTCTGTTTGCAGGACACTTTAGAAATATATATTACATTTGTGGTTTTTAAATATCTGCTATAAATATAGGAGATAGTGACATGGACATGTGTGAATGTAGTAAGGGATGATAAACTCAGACATGACTTTTATGGCTTTCCCAGAAAGTGAGTAGAATAAAAAAAAAATAAAGCTTAGGAATCTGCTTTAAATACTTACGTGTGTGTAAAAAGAGAAATAATTTTAAAAAGGATGGAAACCCACAAAGCACCAGCTTTTATTGGAAAGAGTGAGATGAAGTCCTAAGTAGGAAGAAATTTACAAATGATAAAAGTATTCTCAGTTATACTGCACTTAAAGTCCTCCAGTTCAATCTGTATCTGTATCTTGGTATGTAAATGGATTCCCATTAGTTAAATACAACTCTTGTTCTATGCATATAAGCATTACGTAAAAAGTAATAAGCAAGATAAGGAGCTCAAGAGTAGCTGATCCTGCATTAATGAGAGTGTTTGCTGTGAGGTCATTAAATTACCACTAATTAGTAGCAGAATTAAAGCTGGAGCTTAAAATGCATAGTTAAATACTTCATTCAGTTGATGAATATCTCACATTAATCATGATCCTTTAGATCAAGCAGAATGGTATTCATTTCTACATATTGAGGAATGCATTGTTTTGGTGGTAATTTTTTTTTTTAAATCAGGGAGAGAAAATAGAAGGGAAAGTACAGGGAAATAAAGGAGAGCAAGATAAAGGAAAAAGAAAAGAAAGAAAAAGGGAAGAAAAAAAATTCCCCAGTATTAGCATGATTTCAGCTACAAGATAAAAGTCAATATTTCTGAAGTTTTCTACAGGAGTTTTAAGTTCTGTCTAACTTTGAAATACTTTGGAGGTTATTCACAAATGTTGACTTTTTATTGCTCTTATCTGAATCTTCCTGTTCTGCAAATATATTTTGCTAGAATGCATCACATGCTTCAAAAGGTTATATAATGTCTTCATGCATTTTGAATGTTTTATTTTCATTACAACTCTGTCTGCCTATTTCTCCCTTAATTGGTAGCTGGGAGTCATCTTTCTTATCACATTCAGATTTTTTTTTTTGTGCTACGTATATGAACTGCTTAATTTGCCTACTTGCTGAAGTAGGAATTCATTTTGTGGGGACCTGTAATTCACACTTGTGCAGTTCTGATCTTGTTGATGTTATTCCTGACAATGTTAAATCTGCATTTGTAAGTCAAATGAGACCCTCCCGCTTTTGTATTTTTTACCTGTTTTCTAAGTCACTTATTATTTTGAGTCTTTTTTCTTATTTTTGTCCAAATTCTTTTTTTTCTCTAACACTTTTTTAAGATGCACTTTTATCACATGAAGTGATATCATTACTAGTGATTTAGGATTCATCTGGGATTTAATGTTAAGTATTCTGTTCCTTTTTTTCTAAAATAAGAATCCTTTGGTATAGCAACATTTACCTTGAATCATGACTCTTAGGTGATATTTATTAAGGTTTTAACAGAAAGTGAGATTTTTATCTCAAAGAAATTGACAAAGATATTAGAAGTATACAATTGCAAAAGGAGTAATGCTGCTTCACTCAGAGATTGTAGTTGATTCAACCAGTTTGTGATACACAGTTTTATCTTTGTCTGCTTAAAACACAAGGACAAAAGCAAAATTAATAACATTCTGAAAATACAGACCAAGCCTTACCTTTATTTTGAGCCATTTTAAAGGGTATGTAAAGAAGTAAAATGTCTACAAATCCTGCGACTACAAAAGAAGAATCTTATTCTTCTTGACTAATTCAGTATACAAAAGAGTTGATAAGGTACTAGGATATGTAAAAGTTCAGATGAGCCTCCGCAAAAAGAAAAAAAAATCAACACAACAGGATTTAAGTTCTCCTTAGAATATATATGCTGAAGCAGCCAAAAGAGTAGTATATGTCAAATAATTTTTTTTTAAAAAATGTTGGTTGGCAATAAAGTTATTAACTTCCATGAACTACTGACAAAAAAAGAAACAAGACTTTTGGATGCCTGCTTCCACTTTCATCAAGGACCTCTAGCTGCAATACTGAGAAAATATCCAAAAAAAGCTCAGACAATACTGAATTTTATGCAGGCCATTTTTCTGTCTGTTTTAAGCTACTCAAAGTCAGCCTCAGAGAAATGACAAAGAGAAAAATGATGATTTATTTCTTCTGCTTTGTGGAGCTTTCCCCATAGTTGTGACAGTATCAGTTCTAGGTCAAAAGTAGCTCAGTAAGTCTGTACCAGCTGAAGCAGTGGTTGCATTTTGATAGCAAGATAACCATGAGTCAGAGAGATTTTCAAACGCAGGCTTTTGCAGTAGTGGGATACAGTCTAAAATTGCTGTTCAATTGCAAATGAAAAGATGACACTACAGGTCAGTGTTTCATATGTGCTGGAGCTATTTGTGTAAGATGAGATGTCCTAGGAGATGTTACCTCTATAAAAATGGTGATTTAAAACCATTCTTTTTTATACGAGAGAAATGATACAAGAGAAATGACACAGATGTATGTGCAGGACACAGCATAAGGACTTGCATAAGTAGGCTAGCTTAGGGAAATTATTAATTCAGTCATAGTTGGACTATTATGACAGATCCTTATTTTCTGTACTGTATGTTCTGCAGAAAAGACAGGGGACTCTGTGTTTCCTGTATCTCTGGCAAAGAGGTAATAATTACAGTATCTGAAAAATACTGTATGCTAAATACTGCAGTAGCATGCACTGTGTTTTATATTTTCAATTTAATATTTCTCTCTGATCCTGGTAAACAAATTCTTTGTCTTTTAACTGTACTATTGGTGGAGTTTTTTCTTTCATATGAAAGAGATATAGCTAATTAAGGAGTCAGAACATCTTGAGTTTAAATAATAATTTTGTTTTACTTTGTTATATATATATCTATGAAACAGTTTATTACAGTAAAACAAAAATTCCTTGGAATTTCCTAAAACACTGGAACCAATTACCTATCTTCTCACATTCTTTGGATAACCTGGTTTTGATGTTGACCAGATAGCACTCACACAAAAAATTACAAGGCACAGTCAAGGTAGCATACCTGAGAGACTACTCTTAATATGCATTTTGGATACAGCTTTGATACAGATGACAGAAGAATTTAGTCGCATTCACATCGACCTTTCCATACCTTTTGGGCCTCAGTGACAGAGAATGGTGGTTCTGTGTAGGTTGTATTTGTTACTATAATGTAGCTTCTGGCATGTTTCCCACATTTATTTTATATTTATATTCCCAATTGTTTCTAACTCTTTTAACTTGTTCCTTTAGATATTGCTATGACCATAGTTTAGTTTATTTCGTAAAGAAACACTTAAAATCCGTATTAAGGTTTTTAATACCTTGCAGATATTTGAGACCTTATGTAATTTGACAAAATGCAACACAAACACTGGCACACAACCCCATGGGAGGCAATGAATTACACTGAGCTCTGCAAGCAAAGGCATCACACAGTATTAGCCAGGCTATGAGGTGAATCAGCTTCTACATTCATGAGAACCAGAACAAACTCTGCTGTCTGTAGCTGAAACTGCATGACAGTAAGAAGTCACAGTATTGTAATAAGTCAGACCTGAAGTCACTGTACTGTGATGTGGATAAGGAGTCAGGTCTCTGGAATCTGAATAAGAAGGCAGGAAGCACAGCAAAGCAGGATGGCAACATGGGGCTACTTGAGTGCCCAAAGACCTCAGGTGAGGGGTCAGCAAAGCTGAAAACATTACAAAGAATTTCACTTTTATTATGATTCTTAATTTCTAGTTATTGATTTGAACATTCCAAATTTTCTCACTGCACCATTTTCTTTCTCTGTCCCTTGAAACACACTAGATGTTCCCTCAAATGCTTCAATTTTCTTCTGGTAGCTTTTGTGCTGCACAAGAATTCTCTAAGTCCTGAATGCAAACAATGAGCGTCATTACCAGCCTGTAAAACGTAATCCTTTCAATGTTATGGATTACCTTTTACTTGGGCAATAAAGTTAATTTTTATCGAGCAGAATATATTTTTCCATATACCCAAAGGGAATGTCATGGAATAACTGCCAAAAGAGCAAAATATTTATCTTGATTTCACAAAGGCAAGACTTCTAAAGATAGATCCATATTATTTCACTTTTGATTTAAATATTATTGCCCCAGTTAACACCCTGTGTGTGTCTGTGTCTGTGTCTGTGTCTGTGTGTCTGTGTGTGAATACCATGCAAGTTATCTACTATGCTCTGAAGAAAACTTTAGTTTTTTTTAGTTTTGGAGTGACATACTCAGTTGTGTTTTGCAGCAGAGAAAAATAAGTAGGATACTCACATTTCATAATTTAGAAAAAACATTTTCTGAAATTGTTTGGTATGGTGGGGTCTGGTGCAGCTTACTGGCTAGCTGTCTCACTGGTCTGCATATGAAGGGTACAGCCTTGTACCTTTGATGTTTGGTGAGTCTGAACCTCAGGCTGAAACGTGTTAGATGGCGAGGAAGAAGGAGGACTCTCAGGGGGGAAGCAGACAGGTTTATTCAGTCCCCAGACCCACGTGAAGAGTGAGGCTCTGGGGCTCAGGTTGCCCATTAAGTACCAGGGGCGTCTCCCAAGCAAGGAGATGTTCAGAACCAATCTCAGGGGAGAGGAGGAGTGACCAAGAACAGGGGACAATTGGCAGGGCCATCTATGAACAGAAAGGGGAGTGGGGAACTTGATGCCTTGCTGAGTCACCCTGAAGCCTTACTAGAACTTTTCAGGCTTAGGGTGTGGTTGGCAGTGTGATTGACAGGATCTGTCTCAGGGAAAGACCACAGGGAATTGGGGATGGGGGGGGTATAGGGATAAACCATTACAAACAAATAACAAAAACATACAGAATTATTGGAAAACTCAAAATGTACACTGCAACAGTTTGGGTTATTTATCCAGAGACAAAGGCAGCTAATTTCTAATTAATCTGCTATCCATTCCTAAAAACGTCTTTCCTCTAAAACTTCTGGGTGTTTCATTTTTGGTTTTTAGTTTCGTTTTCTTTTAAGGGGCGGGAGGAGGGTTGACTGTTTTTTCTTCATGCTTTGGTTTTAGTGTTTTTTGGGGGTTTTTTTTGTGAGTTGGGTTTTGCTTTCCTAATTTGTGACACTTGAAAATCATAAAGAATATAATTAAAAATTTTGTTGAAAAAATAGGACTTGATCATTTAACAATGACTTTTATTAAATTGTCATTTCATATGAAATATGAAAAGAGCAGCTATGGAAAAGCTGTCCCCTGATAGCTTCAAGTTTTAGTTCTTCTGTGTAATTGATCAGAAGTACTAACAGATCACTGTTTTAGTCATAAAATTGTTGCTTTTTGTTACTCTTCCCTTTTTTTGCTAAAACCTTTTGAGTAAGGAATATGATGTTTTACTGATAGAAGCATGCCCATCCCAATTATATTTTGCATGTGTTATTGAGATATTAAAATAAAAGAGATAGAAACAATTAATAATTTTGAATGGCTATTTTCATGCCAATTGCAAGACCAAACTCTTCACAATTATACATGTACACTGTGTCCACAATGTATAATTTTATTCACAACTGAGAAAATATATTCAAGAAAATATACTTTCACATAGGGCTTTGCTGAGGGGAGTAAGCCAAATACCTCAGCCAGAAGGAAATATACTCTGAATTTCTCACAACAAATGAATATTAAGGTATATGAAACAGCAGACATTGGACTGATGGACTCAGCCTTGGCCAGCAGCTTATTCAGCCTGAAGCTGGCTGGCATTGGCTCCATCAGACACAGGGAAGTTTCTGGCAGCTTCTCGCAGAAGCCATCCCTGTAGCCCTCCCAGTATCCAAATTTGTCATGCCAACCCAATACAGCAGGACTTCAGAGAAAGTTTCTTCACTGTGTCTTACCCTACATTTAAGTAATTGCTCCTTCAGAATTTCCTTCACTGTGAAGTTAGGTACTCAACTCAAACTGTAAAGACAATTTCTCACTTCAGACATATATAATGCAGGAATAGTAGACTTAGCTGTCACTGATTTTGGCAGATAAGCACTTCCGGAAGAGTTGGTCCTTGATGGTATATTTAGAATAGATTTTCATTATTAAAAAAAATAGTTAAGCCACAGAGCTTAATTAGAATAGGAGTGCTACAGAGGAATTCTAACTCTCTTTTTGCCAATAATGTACCTTCATTTTGCTTAATATGCTGTCATCTTTTAACATGTAATTTTTTTCTTTTTGCTGAAAATTTCCTTTGACTCACAAAGTTACTGTCTGACCAAAAGAAATAACATATTCCTTCAGTTATTCCAAGCATTATTTTAGCTTGGTCTCTTTTTTTAGCACACTATATTTTCAATTTTTATTCATAGCCAAAACTTACTCATATTTCTATCAGCTTTATCTGTTTTTCATGATAGTCTTCTAAAATCAAAATTTAAAAGTAGACAACTCTGATAAAAATAAAAAGTAGTACCTATGACCACCACAGAAAATCTTTACTGGGACCTAGTCAGAGCTTTGTGCATCACTACCTCTACTTTTTGTGATCTATTCTGTGTTTCTTGATCAATGGAATTTAGTGTCTCTCATGTTTTACTTGGTGCAGTGGCAAGTTGAGATGAAGACTTTAGAGATTTCTCCACCATTGCACACAAATTTTTTCAAGGTCAGATGCTGCAGTATCTTTCCATTTAGCATTCAGTCACACTTTGATTTGTTTTGCAGTCTTGTGATTCATTATTCTGTAGTTTTAAACATTGAAAGAACATTTCTCATTTCCTCAGCTCCTTAAAAATGCATCTTACCCTTGTTTACTGATGCCTTACTTTTCTGTCATTTAAAAGGTAAGAAATGTCATTCTCAGTATCATTGTCTAAGTAATGGATATAAAACCAAAAAAGTTTTGAAATGTGAAAAATTGATCCCTCTAAGTACCTCTCTAAAGTCTAGTACTCCACAGAGCCTTAATGACACAAAATGTTTCACTAATCTAAAAGTGACTGTTAATGTGATTGAGAATCAGAACCCCAAACATTTAAAGAGCTGGGAGACAATGAGATGTTTTATATTTCAGCAGTTTCCACAGAATACTGATAGTGTGAGTTCAAAGTTCAATGCATTCAATGTCTTGATTGATCTGGCTAGTGTAACTCTTCTTCTTTTGGAACAAAGAAGTCCAAAGACAATTACAGCAGAGTGGAAGTGAATACCAGTGCAGAATAATGGTATTGGCTGAAATCCAGGCAAGAAGTGAATGCTTATATGTGCAATTCACAATGAGATGAAGAATAGAAGAGAAAAATTAATACAAAAATACAAGAAAAAGACCACTTTCGGGTTCTATCTAATCTTCAGGTTTTTAAGCAATTCAGTTTCTGAGTTTCTCTGGCATCCTATTGCTCCTGATCTGTGCACATGCATGAACAATTCAGTCATGACTGCAGCAGTTGCAACTTTCCTTTAGTTGTGAGCTTGGAAGACATGGCACATGAAATTTCCTGTAGAAGGTGCTCTTTACTGTCCCTTAATGATATTTCAATTGACCTGTGCATGCCAGTGAATTTTCAGTGGATTTAAAAACTTCTATCCTATGAATTATGTCTGTCATGTACTTTTCAGAAAATGCTCAAGGAAGAACACTCAGTCCACTGAAGGTACAGAAGACAAGTTGGCTAGTGGATTTGTCACTGTGGCTAAATGTTAATGCTATATATTACAAATATAATAAGTCATCTACACCTAGCATAGAAGAAGAAAAAATAAGCTACCAATAATGCCAAAGCCACATCCTAAGATGAGGACCTTTGCCTTTAACTAACTATTCTGCTTTCTAGTTGTCAAGCAGAATATATAGATTCCACTCAGAAATAAAAAATTATTTCTAGAAAGCAAAGAAAACTCACATATGAAATATCCACTACATAGCACACAGGAACCAGAATTTTAGAAAAAGAAGTCCTACTGAAAGGTGAAAGCCCATTTTGAATCTGAATCATGGTAATCATCTTTTCAAAGGCAAAGAAAGTATCCCTGGAACTATGTCCGCAAGGCTGAGCCAAAAAGCATCTTCTGCAACAAAATAGTAGTCTGTCCTTTAGACATGAGTCTTCTAGAAGTGGATGGCATATAATAACACTCAGTTAATTCTTATTTCTCTCTTTAATGACTAAACTATTATTTTCATTATAACTTTCTTTTAACCCAATATCAGGCTAACAGATTGCCCTTTACCATTAATTTGGTACTTCTCAATTGCTATTTGAAAATCCAATCATTCTGATTTTAATTTGGACAATTAATACAATTATGGGGGGGAGGGGGGTTCCTTAATGGTAATATCAAAGAAACGCATTTACAAAAGATAATAAACCATTTATCATCATATGGAGAAATATCCTAAAAATTGCTAGAAATAAAGTTTTCATTAGAAAATTCAATCAAATAGATATCAAGTTAAAAAAATTCTCAGATTTCTTAGTGAATAGAAATAAAAAAACCCCACAATTTTTCTGTAAAAAAGTGTTGACATTTCATCATGCCAATTATAGTTGTTTCATAAAGCAATTGCATTCTAAAAACATTTCAAAATAGTTCATTTCAAGAAGTCTTTCAGAAAAATCATTCCATCTATAGAGACAGTACAAAAATTAGAAAAACTATTTCAAAAATGTAGGGTTTTCTCTTTTATCTCACTTTGCCTTTTCCTGGAAAATGATGTATCAAGGAAAAGAAATTAAAGAAAATATTTCCTTAAAAAAAGCTCCTCAAAACAACTAAAAAGCAATCACCACAACAAATCACTGCTAACTATCAAAATTTTCTGAACAAATCATACAGTTAAGAAAAAAAAAAAAAAAAAGAAAGTTCCTCCGAGTTGAATACAAAAAAGCCAGTTTAAGAAGAGAAGAATCACACAGATATACCAATAGGAAATGAATAGATACTGCTGAGGAGAGGGGTAGCTTTTTGTGGGAGAATGGAAGACTTTACTTCACCTGGGAGTTTGAGCCCACAGTTGTCTCCATTAAAGCATAAGACCTTTTCTCTTTTTATTTTGAAAATGTGTAACAGAAGTTAGTACCTGCTCCCAGAAGTTTAAGATCTAAAAATAAAATTTCTTAGGCCAAATCAGATAGTAAGTTGCTTCTGAAGTCTAACTTGGACTCCTCTTTCTTTGCAGCAAAATCGTCCCCACTTGCTTCTCCCCAAATGAAAGGTTTTTCTAAGAGAAGTAAAGTGAAAGAGCAATTCTCTGTAAGTGTTCTTTATTCTGGAACTCGTTCACTTCATAACTTTGTTCACAAAGGGTTGAGTATGTTAACCTCTGGAAATACTATTAAACTTATTTTCTGTCTATTGTGTTGAGGAAACTAAGGGGAAGGTTGGATTTATTAGCTGTCTAAATGGATAATGGATGTATTTGTGTCCTTTTATTTTGGGACTAGGACTCAAAAACTTCACAGTCTGTAGATATACAATAAAATCTGTCATAATTAAATGGAATCTCATTTCTTGACATATCGGTGTTTTGGATAAACTGTAGTTGTTATCATCATTTTCAATTTACAAAGGAAAAAATGTGAGCAAATTTTGGGTCTTTCTTTGCTAATGGCAAATATTGAATTTGCATATATCTATGGTGAGTTTACTGTATTGCATTTTTCCTGCTTCTCTGAGAGAAAACAAATTGAAACTGTTGTGGAAATCAAATTATTCTGTTACCTTATTGAAAAATTATGTCTTATCAAAAAGAGGTAATAATTAAAATTTGAAAGTATTTATATTGTTGTATAAACTTAGACTACAATTCCTTTAGAAATGCATATAATTCCAAATTACTGGATTACATATTTATTGTAATATTTTTTTAAACTTGCATAGTCCCCAGATGTCAAGTCATGACATTTGAGGATACTGTGCATTTTCACTCTATGGTAACAGTTCTGGAAATTTCTAATTTAAAACCAAACAGAGTCTAAGCAGCTGAACAAGATTAAGAACATAAACCCAGATATTTTGCTGTTTCCAAAGTCTCTCAGTAGGAATTTCTAGAAGTGGCTTTTTTGTTTTGTTAAATCATGGACAAAAACAGGAGAGAATTCTAGGTACAGCTACCTAATTTTCATCTATTCTGTTTACCAAATATATTTGTAGACTAATAGAATCACAAAATTCTTAAGGTTGCAGAAGACCTCTACAACCATTGAGTCCAACCTTTAACCAAACACTGCCCAGCTGTACCTTTTTCATGTGCTCAAAATGAATGCTGATTATATTTGTTTAGCCATCAGTCCATTTATATGATAAATCATGGCTTAGATACTGACTTATGATTAATAGAATCACAGAATCATTGAATCATTGAATGGTTTGGGTTGGAAGGGATCTTTAAAATTCATCTGATTCTGCATTACCTTCCCATGGTCAGAGACATTTTTACTAAATTAGCTTTGTTCATCTCATGCTGAGCGTAAAAATATTCAACTCATTTTCATACATAATTTAAACAACTTACAAAGACATTTTAATACTCTCCGTTTAATCTACTTTATACCTACATTATGGCAAAAGATTTGGTTTCTGTAAGTTTAAATTGATAGTGCACCCCAAAGGACCCTCATTTTGACAGAGTAGTATGGAAATCTTATAATTATTTAAAATATTACCTGTCTGCTTGCTGTGAACAGTAACATGCATTGCAAAAGAATGGAAATCCAGAAACAGCAGAGTTAAGAAAGACCACATTTCAACAACATTGTAGATTATATTGCAAGAACTGTGTGTAGTGGTTCATCAAAATAATACAACTGGCTGAAATGAATTTTTTCCATTGTGTTGAGTGAAAGTGTCAGTAGGAAGTCGAAGGCTAAGTCTGTCTCAAAACCAGAGGAGTATGGGTAATTCAGAGAAATATCTGATGTCGGATAGAAAGAAAAACCAAAAAGCAAGCAAGGTGCTGGTAGCATGAAGGTTCATTGTGGGATTTCTCCAAGAGTTTGCACCAATGACTGGACTCAGACTAGGCTCAGACTGGAGTGCAGGACAGAAATGGGGAACCACAGTCAGCAGAACACTGACAGCTGACTTGTTCTAAGATATCTCCTTATTGTTTCTGCATTCCACTGTGTAATTTTGTGTTTAAAACAACCAAACCCACAGCTTTAGGAATGAAAACACATTATATTACATGTTAGGAAGAAATTTACTGTGTGTCTTTACTGTGGACCTGATGAGGCATTGAAATGGGTTGCCCAGATAAGATATGGATATTCCATCCTCAGAAGAATTCAAGGCCAGGCTGGATGGGGCTTTGAGCATCCTGATCTAGTGGGTGGCATCCCTGCCACTGGCAGGAGTTTGGAGCTGGATGATCTTTAAGTTCCCTTCCAATTCAAGCCATTCTGATTCTATGATTCTATGGTTCTAGGAATATACACAGCATATGAGCAAACCAGTTGTATCTCAAGGCTCTGTCTGCCCCGTCTTTCTATCACGTCCTTCCAATGTGATAACTTGAGGTCTGTTGCATGTTTTTCAAAGCCCCTGCTACCTAAACACCTTCTTTTCTTAGCACTGACCTTTGCCCTCCCTTGCTTTGGCTTCTTCTCCCTTCAATTCCCCAATTCTTTCTCTCTCTCTTCTACTGCATTTCCTCAGCAAAAAGATTATGTAACTTGTCTATTTGAGATAATGCTTATTAACAAGTCATATTTTCAACAGGGAAAAAGATGGAGTTAGTTATCATAAGATTACTTACGGTGTCTTTCTCCTCAACCAACACCAGTTAAGAATACTCATAAAAGATGAAGAAACTTAGGAATTTTGAGACCTATCTCCTTGCCAGATATAAAATTTAAGGATAATGTAAAAATTAAGGACAAGACTTATCTCCTTAGGAAATTGATCTAGACTAGGAATTGCTCATGAATGAATGAATGAATAAAAAATCCCAACAGTTTATTAATTCTTTTTTCTTTCAAAAGCTAGCATTTTATTCTTATGAGCTAATATTTAAATGCTATACTGCATAATTGTGCATAGAAATTAAGTATCAAGAAAGACTGTAAATAATAGAAAATTTTGGAGAAACTTAGAAGAGTATAACAAGGAAATGTTTAATTAATGAAGGGACACCTATCATCAAAATTGTTCTCCTTGGTTAATGAAACATGATGTCCTATAAGCAAACTACATTTTTGATGTACAAAACTACAATATACTAGGAAACACAAGATAATCCATCTCATCTGATCTCTCATCCCTAGAAAATGCATTACAACATAATAGAGATCCCATAAATCATTCAATGAAATAATGCATGTGCAATAGTACATCATGAACCAGACAAATTACACTAATGTCAGAAAGGCAGCTCATTAACTGCATTATCCAATGAGTAAGCAGTCACCTGGCTGTACAACCTTCATATCCCTATTATCATCAGAACAAAATGAAGGAAAATCTATCACAGTCATTTTTCATACAGCCATGTGACCAACATTTTCTCTTGTTTTCTGTTATAGAGATAAGTGCCCTTGCACTGTGTGTTTTGTGCAATTCTGACTGCTTTGCAGACCCTGGATGTAAGCCCTAGCTGGAAAGTCTGTTGCACAGATTTTGAAAGTGACGTGTTGTAAGCAGGGGTGCAAGAGCCTACCTTGAAAGCAGAGAAGTAAGAATTACTGTGCCACCTTTTAAACAAAAACAGTAAGAATCCCTGTAAACTCAATGTCTTGGCAAAGAATCAGAACAAAAATATAATTAAAATAATATTACACCATAAGTATTTATTATATTAATAAATATAATAACTGAAGTTATTATCTTTTTATGTAGAAACTATTTTTCAAAACATTAGCTTTGGATTTACAAAACAGATAATTGTGTATATTGAAGAAAAATGACAGTGTGTTATCTTAGTTTTGGGTAATAATATATTACTTTTATCTAGACACTTTGTAGGACATTCATGGACCCATTAGTGGCATCTATATTTCCTAAGTATAACTAAGATTCAGATCCTGAAATACTCAAGAGTGCTATTTTTCTTTATAAAGATATATGCCTATAATTTGGGAAACTTTAATGTTATTGAAGTCATTATTCAGTTCCTACCTAGGTCTGTAGGAATTTAAGTCGCCTTGAAACTACATAAATACTGATGCCGTCCTCTAGTCATCAATCATCAAATTGATGAAGGAACTAGCTCATATAAAACACAAATGAAAAATGGACCTGATAATGGTGATGATCATAGAAATATCACATAATCATAGAAAGGTTTGGATTGAAAAGGATCTTAAAGATCATCTAGCTCTAGACCCCTTGCCATGGGCAGAGACACTCTCTGATAGACCAGGTTGCTCCAAGCCCAATACAACCTGAACATGGCCAGGCATGGGGCATCCACAACTTTGCTCAGCAAACTGTTCCTGTACCTCACCACCCTCACAGTAAAGAACTTCTTCCTAATATTTAATCTAAAACTCCTTTTTTTCAATTTTAATCCTTTTCAATTCTCCTTTCTCCTGTCACTGTATGTCCTAATAAACAGTCTCCACTTTTCTTGTAGACTCCCTTCAGGTACTGGAAGGCTGCAATTAGGTCACTCAAAGGCCATCTCTTCTTCAGGCTGAACAATCCCAATTCTCTTAGCCTCCCCTCAAAGCAGAGCTGTTTCATCCTCCTAACGATCTTATTGGCCAACTCTGGACTAGCTCCAAGAGGTCCATGTCCTTTCTCTTCTGAGGACCCCAGAGCTGGATGCAGCATTGAAGGTGGGTTCTCACCAGAGTGTAGTAGCAGAGCACAATTCTCTCCCTTGCCCTGCTGGCCACAATGCTTTTGATGCAGCCCAGGACACAACTGGCTTTTTGGCCCACATGATGCCAGCTCATATCCAGCCTCTCACCCAGCACCACTCCCAATCCTTCTCAGCAGGGCTGCTCTGGATCTGTTGATGGCTCAGCCTGGATTGACACTGGAGGTTGCCCCAACCCAGGTGTAGCGCCTTGCCTTTGATTTTGTTAAACCTCATGAGATTCCCATGGAACATTGATCAAGCTTGTCTGGGTCCCTCTGGATGGCATCCTGTCTTTCAGGTATGTCACCACAACACTCAGCTTGGTTTTTGTAAAATTGCTGAGGGTCCATTTGATCCCTTTGTCTGTGTCATATATGAAAATATGGACTCCTGAGAGACACCACTTGATATCCGTTGGGACTCTGAACCATTGACTCTGGATGTGACCATCCCAACAATTCCTAACCCACTTAACAGTCCACCCATTGAATCCATCTCTTTCCAATGCAGAGAAAAGGATGCAGTGTCCAAAGGCTGTACGAAGTCCATATAAATGTCATCTGTAGCACCATTCTGACCCAGTCCACTGAGGCAGTCACTCCATCACAGAAGGCCACTGGGTTAGTCAGGCAGGAATTGCCCCTAGTGAAGCTGTGCTGGCTCTCTCTCAAATCACCTCCTTGTCCTCCATGGGTCTTAGCACAGCTTAGCACAGGAGGGATCTCTTCCGTGATCTTCTAAGGCAAAAAAGGGAAGGTATCTTTCTGAGGTGGAGATACTTATCCCAGCATACAAAGACTAGGCTCAGTTACAGTACAAGATTTGGTATGGAGGGAGTAACAAAGTGAAACTTCTTGCCTCTCAGATGGAATTGTATTGTGTCCCCACGTTAAATTCATCCTTGCATGTAGCAGATGACATATGTCACGTTGCATGTTCAGTGACAGACTCAGTACAAATTGATGCTTTGATGCACAAATCTAAAATCCACTTATACCATCTGAATGAGGCTGTAACTAGGTATAAGTGAAACACAGGGTAGAACAAAGTCTGTTTCTGATAGATTTTGTAAATCCAGTCTAAATCTTCTGGAATTATGAAGCTGGAGAGGTGACTGCCCAATTTGCTTACTATGTGATATGTATTTCTGCAGGTAGGTGAAATATAAAATGAAAAATCTCCCATTAAATAGTACATAAAAATACAGCAGAGGCTGACCCAGCAGAAAAATATGTGTATTAAATATACTAGCTATATTAAGTCCATATATTAATTTCTCTTAGCCAAAGAGGATCTTTATTGTTTTTCTTTTGCCCTGGGGTTCTTTGAATCAGGAATGAAAACAAGAAAAAGGGATTTACATTTCTTAGTGCAGCTCTGCAAGCAAAGCATGTTCCTTGCTGAGGCAGAAGAGCTCAGTAACAACTATTTTCAAGTTTTAAGGTGAAAACTTTGAAAGTCACATACCAAACAATCAATTTATTCTTTAAATAAGCATTCAAATTTATTTTCTTCTTCACAACTCATAGGAGAAATTTATGTTCATATATATATTCATAGAAAACTACATGGAATAGCTGTGCTTCACACTCATTCTAGTCTCGTTGACCTCTTGTGCAAGAAATAACACAGCTGAGCTCCAGCTACTCTGATTTTTTCTTTACATTGCATTCACAAACCTTGTATTGTTGATTGATATATTTTATTTTTTAGTGGAGACAGATGGGAAGTTAAAAGCAATGCCAGCAAAACACTGAATAATATAACAAAAATTCATGAATCTGTAAAAACCACAGGCTAAAAAAAGCATACACTTATTTATATTCTGCAAACATTTCACATACTCAGTGTGATTAAATGAATAAAGGGGAATTTTTTTAAATAAGATTCTAAGGTAGGTAATAGGAAATTATTTTAATATTCCTAATGAGTTAATAATAATTCCTTGTATTTCAAATAGTGGAAATGTGTTTTAGAATCACACTGAAGGTGTTCAGGTGTTAAAGAGTAATGATGCACCTACTGTCGGCGTGAGTAGGCTTTCATTGAGATGATTTGCAGTCTTCCTCAGTGTGTTATTATCACACAATAACACTTTGTTCAATGACTGTGTAGAGTTTTCATTAATGTTAATGTGGAAAACTGACCCCTAATATTTTGTAATTAGTGGTCTGATAGTGACAGACTTGTATAATATGTTTCTGTGTATGTGTTTATCTATGATAAATAGAAATGTGACTTTGGAAACTTGTTTTCTATCTGATGATATGGTAAGCCTTAAACTTCAGTACTGCAATACTGATTAAATATTAAAGCAAACATGAACCCAGAATTTCTGTCTGTGGAAAACTACAATGTTTTCTTACTCCTATTTATAATTTTTAAAGTATATCTCTATTTCTTAAATCAATATCAGTAGTGCATTTTTCTAAAAGCAACCTTTCCTCTAGTACCATGTATCTCAAAGCACTCATTAAACTGAGGAGTCTGTCTCTATAAATCTTATTTATCACTCTGTGTGTAAGCTGGAACTAAGACAGGCAGTAGTAAAACCTATGCTAGTATAATTCTTCCTTTCTATCTGAGTAAAATACTAGTTCTAACCTTGTTGATAGTCTTTTTTACCCTCTGGAGGAATATCAAATGAGATGAGTTAAACACATCCTAGAGAACTAAGTCATAAGGTGACATTTTCATGTTTTTTCTGTTTTATTAAATACTCTCCAAAGACAACAAACTCCACAATTTTATTACTAAAGGTCACTTACAGACTTCATTTCCCTTTTCTTTATTCTTCAAAAAGAATATTTTATAAGTGAAAAAAAAATCTATAACAAAATCTTTTTCCCATTCCCTTGTTTTGCTAACCTTACATACAAATATGAATGTTAATCTGCATATTAATAATGATAATAATGTTTTGGTCTTTAATGCAGTAAATTATATATTCCTTATTCTTTTTAACTTTTTCATGCTGTGTTCTGAAATAGAATAAATAATGAAAATTACGAGAGAGTACTTGGGAAACGATTGGGGGTATACAATGGGAATAAATTTTGGAAATTTATAATTTGCCTATTGGCAATACCTTAAACCAGTGGCGACATTGCTTGTTATCTTAATGAATATAAGAGTTAGTTATATCAGTATATTAAATATCAGCCAGTATAAATCTTTGCTTTTAGTGAAAAAGGCACACACACCTGCTTTAATTACCTCTAAACTTTATTTTACTGTTTATTAAAAAAAAATAAACAGTGCTTTAGAGCATGATATGTAATAATATCCATAATACTGGGGTGTGGGTAGCTAAAAAATCCTCAAAATCACATGTCAATCACATAAAATAAATGCAATTTATCTTACAGTAAGCATCATGAAAAAGTACATTATTTCAAGTAAACTACTTGGAACAAAGACATGACTATTTTTAGGCATATCAACAAATAGAAATGAAATTATGGTGGGGTTTTTTTAATTATCAAATCCTCAAACCCTCATTTATTTCTGACTTGTATATTAAAAGGTGTAACCCTTTTTAATTCTGATGGAAAATTGGTGTTGAAGAGCTATGGGTTATTGTCAATGTGATTTGAATCTGTCTGCACAAGATTGCCATTGCTTTCTGCTTCTTTATGTTATAGTAGCTTGAAATTATTATAGAAATGGGGAAAATCTGCAAGTAAGTCCATAAATAGAAATCTAATTCCTCATAATTTTTATCCCTCAGCTTCATGGATTCTAGTCCACCTTTTTGTTGAGTTCTTGTCTGCCAGGAGATGGAGACAGAGAATTTGAATCTTGCATCACTTCTTTGCAAAAAATACCCAAGGAAAAAATATCAGAAAGAAAAAATGTAAGTGTCAGGCACACACATAAAGCCCCCATTTTGAGGCATTATTTCTTGGACTTGTGTTACCCTTGTTAAACATATTTACTATTACCAACAGTGGTTCTATAAATCAATATTAGAAAAAAAAGGCATTCGAAGAAGCTTGTTAATTTTTGTTGTTGTTGTTGAATTTGTATCAATGTGTATACAACTTGAAGAGAATGTATTGCAATTGCCCCTAGTTGGTTTTTGATCTAAACCATCATTACTATCTAAAAAGTGTGAGGAGTTAAAAGAAGTGTGAACAAAGTAGAAGTAACATTATATTTGTCTCTCAACATCTGGTGTTAAAAGTGTTTGATTCATTTATATAATATTAATACTCAGACTTGGAGACTTAAAATATATGTGCCTCAACAGAAGACAGTGAAAAAAAATAGGATAAAAATCAGGGTTTTTTTCACTTACTGAATACTTTTGTATCTTTTGTGTCAAACTGTATATAAACTTATTTTTGCTTTAGTTTTGTTAATTTAAACTCCATTGGCATCACACTGTCCTTGAAAAACAATCTTTATTACTGTATTTGTGTCATGTCATATTTAGTTACTTTACTTTTAAAATAAATATATAATTATTAATTACTGGTTTGTTCCAGATAGGGTCTTAATTCAAGTATTTCTTTGGAAACCTGAAAAAAAAAAATCTGCGTCCTTCAAAAGGAGTAATGGTTTTTATTTGAAGGGCTGGAACACTGCTAATAATTAGAAATGGTTACTCAGAAAAAAAAATCCTGGGAAAATATCCCCAAATAAATTTTTTGTTCATTTTCAAACCCATTCAAATATCTGCATACTTATTTTAATCTTTCTTTGAGAGCATGCTCTTTTCTTAATATTAGTATATAATAAATATTTCCAATATTAAAGAAAGGATTTATTTTGTGGATAGACTCTTTTTTACAGTCTTAAAATATTTCATTGCTTACAACTGTACTTTGCATGTACAGTACACATTTTCATGAGAGAGAGGTTAAAGCTCCCTCAGTCAGTTGCAGTGCCTGGAGATATTGGTATACATTCCCTTCAAGAACATATTCACATTGTGATAATGAAAAACATATTCTGTATGTGAATATTATGGCTTCCCTATATAGCCAGAAGACAAAGCTTCTGATTATAAATGCAAAATAATAAGTGAAAGTCCTGACAAAACTGCTGCCAGGAACATTGAAGATAAATGAAAAGCACATACAATTTCTGCAGAGATCCTGCAAATCTGGCAGGGCAGAACTAGCCCAAAGGTAGGCAGAGAAGTATAATGAATGCTTCTTTTATTCCCTACTGGATGTCAGGCCTTTCAGAATTCCTTACAAAACTACATTTTTTAGTTCTCTTTACTGTTTATGGGCTTTTCTTTATAGAGATTTAGGGGTTTTTTTCCTAACAGGGTCAAGTGGATGAAAAGAAAGCACCTCATTCCTTTGACTAGCAAAAGCTACCTTTCCTAAAATAGTGTAAGAATTAGTGAATTTGTCAGTCACTGATTACTGAAGAGAGGTAAAAATGAAGCGTAGAAGAGGCAAAATAAGGCACAATTTTCCTTGACAAAACATCTGGATTGTATTTCTAAATGCAGGTAAAAAAAACAAAAGAAAAAATAAAATATTCCCCTCAAAATCATTAGCTCATATGTTCTGGTAGGGAAATCTTATTTCCCACATACATTTCTTAAAATAAGAAACTGGAATTTATTGGTGTATATTTATGATGAAGGAGACCTCCAGTCTCCTTGAAATCAAGTAGGGAGCTGATAATTAGAGTAACAAAGCAGTAGCACTGCTACAAGGCTGCAACCTACACATGGACATATACCAGCACATCCTCATCCAGGACCGAGTTCTACATAAGATGACTTCTAAAGGAAACAAACATATAATAGCTACATAAATGAAACACCAGCTTCCCTGACACTTCCCTGGGTATTGCACAAGGCAGGAGGTAACAGCTCCTTTTCTTCCCTCACACTCTTACGCTGTATTGCAATAAGTCACTAAACTGGAGAGATTTGGATTTGAAGGGTGGACCATTTGGTGGATTAGGAATTGACTGGATGGACACAGCTAGAGGGTTGTGCTCAATGGTGCTACATTCCAGGCAGAAGCTGGTGATGGAACTCTACAAATATAACAGCGATTCAAATTTATACCTGGAGGAAGTCTGTATCTTCTACAGTAGCTCAGTGCTTACTGGAGTCTTTCAGGACATAGGACTTGGTTAAGTGTTTCCCCTCTTCTTTGAGAGGCTCATTCGTATCGAGTTATCTACACTCTGGATAGATAGAAACAATAGAACTATGGCATTTTTTGTGACAAGTGAATTCAAATACAGTACAGCATGATCTGTAGCTGGGTAGTTTATCTAACTTCTCTGAAGAATTTTCTATCTCCTTGAACTAAAAGTTCTGGTTAAAGCATATGCCTGCTTCTCAGTTTGGCAGTTATGGAAGAGCTACTGGGATTATGGGGCATTTTCCCTGTGCTGCTTGCTTGAGAGGTCCTGAAAGCTATTTATAGTGAAGTTGTAACAAAGCATTTTGAAGATTGGTCAGAGGAGAGGAAAACGGATATCAATTTGAAGCCCTTACAAAGATATTATTTTGACAAATAAACAATCAAAGAGAAAGAAGCCAGTGGCAGTGGCTAACAGCTCCTGTTTCAGTTAAGCAAAGTACTCTTCAAAGAAATGAAAATATGTCTTTGAATTTCCTATCTCATTCCATTGATTATAGAAGGGATATAAGGCCCACCTATGTCAGTTTAGATTTTTTTGTTAGTTCCCAAATGTTAACCAAAATGAATAAGCCTTTGTCTGAGTAATTAAATTGCTGTGTAATTTGCTAATATTTATCATCTCTGATACATGGGAAGACATTTAACTGCTGGAAGCAAACAGGCAGAAAAACAATGCTGATACTTGTAACCAATCAACTTCACTTCAGATAGAAGTGAAACTCAGAATAAAAAAAATTGTAGTCAAGAAAAAGTAGTGATAAGGGATTTACGTAATTCTTAAGTATAATGAACTTGGTAAACTCTTTTATGGACATAAAATTAAAGTACATGTTTAACATTGCTTTGCATGTATTGTTCCATGAGAAGAAAATATTTCAGTAGTTCTGTAGAAATTACTATGTTGCAAAAGCAAACTGATACATCGTGTAAAAAAGCTTAAAACTACAGTATAGAATTAATTTAAATATTTAGAAAAATGACAAACATATTAGGAAAGTGAAAAAACTGTAAATTGTATAGAACCAGAGTTTTTACTGTTCCTCCCTTTTTCTAGACATTTACAATGGCATCATAATTCCAAGACTTAATAGTCCTGGTCTTCATCTACTTCAGATTGATGATGTCCCATCAATTTACTACTCCTGCAATGCTAAGATATACTAGGTATTAAACCTTTGCTTTGTAAATCTCTACAGGAGGTGAGAGGCACTGGTGATTAAGTCTCAGCAAGTCAAGAAACATGATTGCATTGTGAATTTAAGTACAGCTTTAAGAATAGCTTTCATCAGACAACTGCACTGTAAGAACTGCATACATATGTTATCAGAGAGAGGCCACCTAAGAGCTGGACCATTTGTAAATAACTTAGAAAACTAAGAAATATCAATGGCTATTCAAGGAAAATATTACGGATTAATGTAAATAGAGATGGAAGTATAAATTAAGAGCATCATAGCAAATAGCAGCAATAGATAAGTAAATGATCCCTCAGTGTTTGGCCCTGTCTCGATATATAAGTATAATCACCAAACAGCACCGAGATTTGACCAGATTCCAATGTTTGCATTTTAAATTGAGAAAAATCACAGTTCAGATTTCTGTGTATGGTGGCTCCTTACGGATTTGCGAGGCTGACAAAGTTAGATGCCCTGGGTTTTTATAATCCTGAATTGACAACTCACACCCTCACATGCTCCCAGATAGCCACTCACATGCTGATGTGCTCACAAAGCCCCACACTCAACTAGGAGCAGGCATGGATCAAGCTGCTGTGCCATAGAGAGATGAGCCTTTCAGGGGTCAGGGCTGTTAACCTCAATAATGTCACTGGCTATGCCACTAGACATCCCAATTCAGTCTTCTTCAGATGAAATCAACATAAACGTGTCTTTATGAAATAAAAACAGATAATGACTTCAAATGACATTAACTTTTACCTTGGTGAGAATAAAAATGTTGAGATTTGAGTCAGCATTTTTTTGGCAAAGATTTATGTTTGCTGCAGAAAGATTTCTTGTAGAACTTTTCCTAGTCCACAGTTACACAACCACACTTTTATTTTTTCCTAAGATGTCAAATGTCATATTTGCATTTTATTTGCATGATTGTTAACCAGAGATTCCTCAGCTTTTTACAAGATTGAAGAGTCATAAATGCTGTCATGCACTCTCTCACAGTAAAGAAATCAGAGACACTAGTAGCTTAGATCTTTCTTTCCAGGAAAAGGTGTGGGTTTGGTTGAGGTTTTTGTTTGTTTGTTTTAATTTATTTCCAAGAATCACAGTCTTAAAATAAATTAATTCATTCTTAGAGAAGAAAAATAATGTGCTGACTGATAAAACAGAAAGAAATAAACTAAGCAATTAGACCAACTCAATCATTTGCCCTACTAAGAAGAATTTTAGTATTTTTTTCCCAATCCCCTTGTTATTTGACTGACAAAGAAGTCAGTACTTTCCTTACTTTGTTAGAAAAAGGTCTGGTTCTGATTAAAGAAGCCAGTGTCTTTTGTGTTCACACTTTTATGTTATTGTTGTTTGGAGAAAAATAAACAACTCATAGGAAACTTTATTTTTCTTCATTAGTTTTCTTACAGTCAAAATTTCAACCTGGTTGCTAAGGTAATATTTATTGTTCTCTTCAGTAGAAGCAAGGTATTTTCTATATATACACAAATTTCTGCAATGGATGACACAGTTCCATGTTGCTGTATTCTCTATTAATTTACTACCTCAGTTTTAGGGCACTGACAGAAAGGGCTCTTGCTAAGTGAACTTGATTTACTTATTGATCACATTACTATTAAAAAGCTCCTATACTTTGAAGGGAATTAATTAACTTTCCCAGACTGACTAAATCAGTTGTTTGTTCTGATGAAAAATTTCCAGCAGAGTAAGACCTTCTTAGATATCTGAGTTTTCTAAGCAATATAGGGACTTTGGTTAAGATGAAGAACATTTTTGAGCAAAGTGAAAACAGTTACATAATTTACTATGGACATTCAGACAGAAGTGGTATAATATATTCATTCTATATGGACTTAATATAAACACCATAAAAATCATTCATATTTAAATCTTAAAATTGTACAAAAAAGAGATTTTTTTAATCTCAAATAAATTGATGAGGAAAAGAAACTGAAATTTAATATTCCTAAAAAAACAAAAAAAAAATCCCCTCAAACAAACAAACAAAATAGAATGAATGATAATTAATGATTGAAAGGTCTCCATTAAGAAAAAATGATTTTTTTCATAAATCCACATTGATTATTGGTTGTAATGAAAACAATTACGCTGATAGAAATTAGAACAGCACCATTGTGCTTAGTCTCAATGTATTCCGAAGGATTTGAAAATATTTTAATACTCCATTTCTGAATTACTTCTTTTGGTTATTTATACCACTTAGAAACAGACTGTCAACAAACTGGAGATACACAATTTAAATGTACAAATCAATTATTTATCGGCTAATGCACACAACTGACAGCTCGGCCTAATGAGTTAGTGTAATATTAATATGCTCACAACTCCTGATGGGAGACACAATGAGACTTTAATGTTCTGGCAGTGCTCAATCAAGTGAAGACAAGCCAAACTCTATGAGGACTCTATGTCAGGCACATTCTCAAGGTTTCTGAGTTACCATTGTCTGGTGCCCTGGGTTTTATTTTTATGGTTTTGTATCCTTTCATGCAACTATTTCTCTTAAATACTTGAGCTGGTAACTATTCTCTTCTCAGTAATTACAATTCTGTCTGTAATTTTGAAGTTCTTGCATGCCTTTAGCTCACACACTTCCTTACACCTTGACAACAGTTAGAGACCAGGGAGAAGGGTTTGGAGCAGGGGTTGCAGCTTCCTGGGATCTGAGAGCATCAGGGTCTTAGTGGGGTGGCTGCGCAGCCAGGGCCAGTCCAACCTCCCCAGACCAAAGCAGGACAGCCATGGGGACACTGAGGCAGCCCCAGCCCCAAGCATCTGACACCTTCCTGGGGATGTGCAATACTGTGGGCCCACAGGTGAGAGTCAAGACCAGATGTGGTGAGGACAGATTTTGATCTAATATATCTGTGCCTCTGTACTGCAGATTTAAGTATTAGTGCTGCAAAACCAGATTTGTTTAAACCAGAGATGCATCCAGCCAAAGATCCTGATGTTTTCCCTTTTCTTTATTTGAGTTCTAGTCCTTTCGAGATGATTATGACCTGTAGAGAGAGCTTGACAAATTAGAAGATTGGGTAATCACCAATCTTCTAATATGAATTGAATTTCATATTAGAAATTAAATTTCAACAAGGGAAAGTGCTGGATTCTGCAGTTGGGAGAGGCAGCCCTGGGTGCGCAGACAGGCTGGGGAGTGAGATGATGGAAAGCAGTGCCACAGAAAGGGACCTGGGGGTTCTGGCTGACTGGAAGTTGAATATGAGCCAGCAGTGCCCTGGCAGCCAGGAGGGCCGACCCTGCCCTGGGGGCATCAGGCCCAGCATGGCCAGCTGGGCAAGGGAGGGGATTGTCCCACTGTGCTCTGCACTGGGGCAGCCTCACCTGGGATACTGTGTTTAGTATCTTATACTACAGTATAAGAAAGATTAAACTATTAGAGAGAGAGTCCAAAGGAGTCAAGATGCTGAAGGGCCTTAGGAGGATGCTCTGTGAGGAGCAGCTGAGGGCACTCGGTCGGTTCAGCCTCTAGGAGACTGGAGACCTCACTGCAGTTACAGCTTCTTGTGAGGGGAAGAGGAAGGGCAGACACTGATCTCTTCTCTGTGGTGACCAGTGACAGGGCCTGAGGGAATGGCCTGAAGTTGTGTAAGGGGAGGTGTATGTTGGATATTATGAAAAAGTTTTTCACACAGAGGGTGGTTGGACACTGGAATGTGTCAACTTCAGGAAATGGTTGCAACACCAAGCCTGACAGAGTTGAAGTGTTTGGACAATGTTCTCAGGCACACAGTGTGACTCTTGGGGATGTCCGGTGCAGGACTAAGAAACAGACTCCATGTGCATTTTATGTTCTTTCCAACTCAGAATATTCTGTGATTCTGCGAAAGTAACTTTAAAAAAACCAGGTTGTCTGTCAATTACAATTGCTGGTATTTTTGGCAACATGACAAGATACTTTTAAAGATAAATAGAGATGATGAGAAATCTCAGTTCAGCAGGTTAAAAAAGTAGAAAATGTTTTTAAATATCTTGTGTTCAGAGTTAAGTACAAACACTCCACATATCCCAAAAGATTATGTGCTTACATCTTCAATCCATATGTTTCACATGTTTTTAAATGCATTTCCCCTTTCTTTTACTGATGTTTATCTTCACTTTTGAATTCTCTTTATACCACATTTTGATTTCCCTCCAGCAATAACAATATCTATAATCACTTCAGTGACATTTTCTACCATTTCCCACTTTGAAAGTGTCACAAAATCACTGAAGATTGAAATTTCCAAACAATTTCAATCAACCAGTGGAGAACACCTGCTTGTTTTCTTGGTAGAAAAATTTGTAATTTAAATAAGAGAAGTGCAGAGTAACATTTGGGAAACAGCTATTTACAATGCATTGAAAAATAATTATATAAAATAGGATGTTCTGATGAACCAAAATAATTGTATCTGTGACATCTAATTCAAAGTGTTACATATGGTAGCAACCAGTGCCCAATTATCCGTAACTAATTGGCATTGTAATTGTCTTTAATCTGAAATAGACAATTAAACATGTTCTGGACTGTTAACTGGTTCATATTTTAGGTGTTCAGCTAATTAGACATTTCCTAAACTGTTCATTTTGCATGTGACTAATTTGTGCACTAAAATCATACCTTAAAAGGATGTTTTATTTTTTTCTGATCACTTAATGCTAGTGAAAAAATTGCCTGCAAGAAGTAAAATAGAGATACTCCCTTCAAATATAGCAATTAAATTAACTTTCCACTGTCTATATATAAAAAGTAAAGAAAATTAATAACATTTTCTACTGTGAATAGTCTTAAATGAAATTGAATACCCTCTGCTTTCATTTACATCAGTGTCTTTCTTCAGACTTCAAAAGACTTGACAGAAAGGATATGTTTTAGAGCATAGAACTTTGTTTTATTATAAAATATTGTAGCAACAGTACTTTTGTAAACAGAGAGAAAAAATACTAAATCCACCATTTAATCGTTTGTACATGTGGGTTTGGGTTTTATCTATTGTCTCTCTCCCTCTCCCCCTTCTCTGTTCCTCCCCTTTCCCTTCATTTTTCTCTGCGCATCTTCATTCTGAACTGTATAACAAATAGATGGCGTTATGTAAGTTATACGAGAATTTAGGACTGAAACCACGTTGAAAATGTGCATGCATGTTTGTGAGAAAATAAACATGTCAAATCTGATCATGTCTCAGTAAAAATAATGATTGCATTGCCTTAAATCTGCATAAATAGCAGAGTTTTGACCTTTAAGATCAGAAGTTACATGGGACATTCTGCTTAAGAATAATAAGTATTTTCAAAATTTAATTGGAAATACTAAAAGGCACTTTAAGCAGAAACCCAGGTTTTACAATTGGTGAAGTGGAACCCAAGTGACTGTCCAAAGCTAGAACAGAATTCGCTTGCATCCAGGTCTCACAAATCAGTTGTTGTAAAGACTTGGAAGCTCAGAGGTTTTCTGCAACGCCTTCATGTAGGAATAGGGTAAGAGCCAGCCTGTCATTTCTTCTAAGTGCTGCTAACAAGCAATCTGTAAATTTTCATGTGAAGCTATTTTGAGAATGAGAAGTTCCTTTAACACAACAATTTATTCCGAGAGTGAAAAATAAGTGCACCTGTAATAACAAGGGATTTGTCCCATAAAAATCAGTAAAGAAAATATTTAAACAATCTGAGAATAGATAGATATGATGGACAAGTAAAATACCTTTTACTAACCTATAGAATAATTAACAAGAAGGTTATTAATCAATTAGAAGTTGCCCTCGAGGATTGTAAAAACTGTGAGACAGCATGCAGCCATAATAAAGGAGCCTTCTGAACTTTTATGGTGTCACTCTATGTGTCGTCACCATCCCAACAACATCTTCATAAACACCTATTAAAAATACAGGCAACCTGGCTGCTTTATATAAAAAGTACAGGTTGTACTCCTGTAATAGGTGTCCATTTTACAGCCTTGTGAGTAAAGCCTGGTGAGCAACTAAGATCCACACAACTGTTTGTTCACTCCCTGCAGTGGGAGTGGGAAGTGATTTCCAAGGGCAAAAGTGAGAAAACTTGGACTAGAGATAATGCAACAAACAGTAATAAATATTCAATAAATGCTGCAAAGATGTTCATGCAGCCAAAGAAAAATAGGGAATTTACTCAGTACTTCATAACCACAGGCAGTGTTTAGCCAGTTGCTGGAAAGCAGGTAACAATCACCCGAGAAGACAGATTTCTTAAGTCTGAGCATCTCTTTGCCCAGAGCTCAAATTATAAAACATGACATCATATGGCATAGAATGTCATAGAATCATATAATGGTTTGGATTGGAAAGGACCTTAGAGATGATCTAGTTCAAGCTCCCTGCCATGGCAGGGGCACCTTCCACTAGAGCAAGAGGCTCAAAGCTCCATCCAAACTGGCCTTGAGCACTTCCAGAGATGGAACACCTACAGCTTCTTTGGATAACACATTCCAATGTCTCACCACATTTAGGATGAAAAGATTCATCCTAATATCTAATCAAAACCTACCCTCTTTCAGTTTAAAGCCATTCCCTCTTGTCCTATCCCTCCATGCCCTTGACAAAAGTCTCTCTCCACCTTCCTCTTAGCCTTCCAGCCAGGTGCTGGAAGGCTTCTGGAAAATCTGGTCTGAGCCTTTTCTTATACAGGCTGAACAACCCCAACTCTCTCAGCCTGTCTTCATAAGAGTGGTGCTCCAAACCTCTGATCATCTTCATGGCCCCCTCTGGACTCACTCCAACAGATCCATGTCCTTCTTAAAGTCTTTTATCTGTTTGATTGATTTGGGTCAGCTGTGACCCCTCTCATCTTGTGGATCCCCACCTTACCTTCTAGGATGGGGCTCATGGGTCAAGATATGGACAGGGAGAGATCACTCACCAGCTACTGTCATGGGCAAAACAGACTTGACTTGGAGAAGTAGTTTAATTTATCATCAATCAAATCACAATAGAAGAATGAGAAAAAAACAATATCATCAAAATACCTTCCCTTCACCCCTCCCTTCTTCCTGGGCTTAACTTTACTCCCAGTTTTCTCTGTGTGTTCCCCTACCATGGCTCGGAAGGCAGGGAATGGCGCCTGCAACCAGTTCATCATGCATCATCTCTGCCATTCCTTACTCCTCTGAGGGGAGAATTCCTCCCACTTTTCCTCTGCTCCAATGTGGGTTCTCCCACTGGTTGCAGGTGAATATCTACCCCACTGTGGACCTTCATGGCTGCAGGGGTGCCTAGAACAGGATAATTTTTTGCAGTAGCTGGGAGGAGGCATGGCCAGGACTCTAATGTTTATTCAAAACCACCTTATGTCATTGTCGGGAGGGAATTCCTTCCAGTCAAGAAAAATATGGGGGGAGGGGAGGATGTTGTTCATTGTCTTGGGGTCTGGGGTAAGCATATTTGCATGTGAATCACTCTCTCTTTGTTATAATTTTGTTATTAATGTCATTGCTGTTACTTATCATTACTGTTATTTCATTTTCTTGTCTCATTGCTGTTTCCATAAAACTGTTTTTATCTCCACCTGTGATCTTTGCCTTTTGTGCCTCCGATTCTCAACTCCATCCCACCTCACCACAGGCTGTGGGAGAGAATGAAAGAGGCCAATGCATGGTTTTGAAGAGTCTTGGTGGGGGAGCTCAAACGAGGGGTGTCATTCCCAAAGCACGACAGGGGCCCAGCTGCCTCACTATGGTCTTCACCATGGGCTGCAGGGGAATCTCTGCTCTGGCTCCTGAATTACCTCCTCCCCCTCTTTCTGCACTGACCTTGGTGTCTGCAGAGCTGCTGCTGTCACATGTTCTCACTCCTCTCTCTCACTGGAATTGCACAGGTGCTTTCCCTGCTTTTAATGATGTTATCCCAAAGGCTCTACCACCATCACTGTTGAGCTTGGCCAGCAGTGGGTCCATCTGAAAGCCATCTGGAATTGGCTCTGTCAGACATAGGGAAACTCGTAGCAGCTTCTCACAAAAGCTCTCCCTACAGCCCTGCTGCTACTAAACCTGGCAAGGCAAACCCAATACACAGGGTAAGCACTGCTCAGAAATAAATAAATAAAACATCCCTGTATCACCAATACTGTTTTTATCACAAATCCAAAATGCATATAAGTTAATGCAAAGAAAATTAATGCTGTTACAGAACAAAGCAGTCCATAACTTAACTATACAATACTTTCACATCCCCTTTGGAAATACCGCCAACATTACAAGTATGTAACTTTCAAAGTGTTCAAGAAATTTAGAAGCTCCAGCTTCAATGACATTTCTGTGAGTGAATTTTCTGTTGCCATAGAAAGGCACAACTAGAATGTAAAACCAAATAAACATTGAATCCTGATATGCAAACAGTGAGGATACTATTCATGAGGTTTCTCATAACATATTTTAACATGCAGGCGTTGTTGCATTTAAGGTCCATTTGCCAAGGATTCATTACTGTATCAGTTTGCCTCCATTAAGTATCACTGATCATTTTTCTCCTGATTAGACTACCCAATCCCTCCTGCATTTGCTACTGTGTTGTCATCCCTAAGTGACTTGTGAATTGAACCACTTAAAATGGACCATTTGCTAAGCAGTTCAGCTAATGATTAGATTTCCTTAGCTTGGCAGTTAAGTGTGTTTATTGCCTTCATTCCTGATGAGATATATTACAACAAAAAAAAGTTCTCATGCCTTCTTATAGATCTTTGTGGATGTTCTTTGCATTCTGCAGGGATTTATGTTCAGGGTAAAAAGTTAACTAATCAGCTTGTGTTTTCACTTTCTCCTTTTCTGGTTGTTTTAGATAGTATCAGAAAGAAATCAGTCTTTGGAAATGACTGTAGCCCAGACATTGAATTATAAACTCACATTTCCAAGACAGGAAGATCCTGCTCACTAATATATGAAGGTCATCATCACTATGACCCCACATTTAGACCTAGGAATGCCTTTATTCTTATAACACAAGAATAATAAGTTTTGGACATCCATTTGAATTAATACCTTGTGAGAAACTAAAAGGCTATGAGTAATGGCTTAAAATTACCCAAACTGTATAAAGAAGCTGCAACTACCAAAGCCCATTCTCCATCTAAATATTCCTCCTGACTGGAAATGGACAGTGTGTTAAGCCACCTAACATGAACTTGAGAGAAGGGTGGTACTACTGTCCAGTTACCACATGTCTAAGTAGAGGAATATATCCACACGGGAAGCCAAATCCAATAGCTGTCCTGACAGTCAGCTCTGGTTGGGTTTGGGGTGGGGGAGGCCATAGTCCACAGAAAAATAGCCCCTTCTGAAAAGCAACGGAAAGTGGAAGATAGTATTCCCTCTATACACAAATTTTTTTAGAGATAATGGTTATATACAAGTAAAATAAACTACAAATCAAATGAAGAGATAATGAATGAACATTCTCTGTTCTCGCACAGTTTTGCTCATCAACACTTCATAAGAGCTTTACCTAAAATGTTGCATATTCAAACTATAGAAGACCTATCAATATTAAGAACATGACAGAAATGGAAGATGACTCATTTTGCTTGAATGGTTCCTAACTAGCCAGAAAATTTATTCCTCTTAATTGGCACAGAGGTTTTTGCATCTTCGACACAGCGAGCACAATGGAAGTGCAATTTTGAAAAAAATATGGGATACTGAAAAATTTTATTTTTTGCTTAATAACTCAGTTTATTTAATATTTTATGGCCTTGAATAGGGACAAGGTCTAACTCATTGCCTAATGAGCATCCAATTTATTTAAAGCCCTAGAAATCAAGGACACAAATTTTGCTATTGTTTTTACGCTGCCAAGACATACCTCTATCTTTCGTTACATTAATTCTCCTGAAAATGGATTAATGTAATTTTCTACTCTTGTTTCGAACTTTAAGAAGAATCATCAGAGAATTTTAATATCTAGTGTAGACAGTGAAAATTATTAACTTTTGATATGTTTATTGTATGAACAAGATATTAACTGTGAAACTGTCAAAGATTTTATCTGCTACTCATTACTCAACTTTTTCCTAGGGTTACTGCAGCTGTAAACATTTTCATTTTCTTTTAAAATCATGATCACATTGTTCTGATGCTTTAAAAGTATTGTTTTGTGGAACCAAATCACATTGATACAGATCTCCAAGAAAAAATGGGCCATAAAAAGGGGAAAAGATGAGTAAAAAGCCATCTTGGAAAAGTAGGATTTTAAAGTTGTCTTTCACTTAGTATAATTTTTACCAAAAAATGCAATATTATAATAGAAACAGTGTGGCCAGCAGGAGCAGGGCAGTGATTGTCCCTCTGTACCCAGCATTGGTGAGGCCACACCTGGAGAGCTGGGTCCAGTTCTAGCCCCTCACTACAAGAAAGACGTTGAGGGGCTGGAGTGAGTCCAGAGAAGGGCAGTGGAGCTGGGGAAGAGGTTGTTGTACAAGTCTGATGAGGAGCAGCTGAGAGAGGTGAGGTTGTTTCATCTGGAGAAAAGGAGTCACCATCCCTGGAAGTGCTCTAGAAATGACTGGACACAGCGCTTGGTGATATAGTTTAGTTGGCATGGGTGTTTTCTGTAAAAGGTTAGACTTGATGATCTTGGAGGTATTTTCCAGCCTTAATGATTCTACAATTCTATGATCCTATGATATTCAATCAGCTTTTTTTGCCCTTTTGTTGGAAGAAATAAAAACTAACAAGAGGGTGGGAAAAAAATCGTGCAACCCTTTTTCCTTTAGTGCAGCAATAGGTAATGCTTTCCACTGAATGCATTTGTGAAAGTTGTTGAATACACAGAATGAATATTCAGGACTTCCATGTATTCCATTTCATTGATCATGCTCTAACCTTAAATATTTTCTTTCTTTTCTGTATCTGTTGCTAATATTGTCGTGGAAGACAGGGGGCCTATAGAAAGAGGACATACCTATGTCATTTGCCAAGGAGACATGATTTTGATGTTCAACACTGTTGAGCCTGTGGAGGAAGCAGGTAAAGCTAAGGATCCCACTTTCTGAGCCAATATTTTAAATACTAAATTAAACTTCTTGTGGAAGGTGTTAATGTTTCTGTGACTGCATCAGATTTTTACAGAAATATGGCTTTATGGAAATCTATATTATAAAAAGTTTTATCTTCCCTAGAGAGAAATTGTCTTTATACCTTGGTTGGTGTCCTAGTTCTAGGTTTAACCAGAAGGAGTTGATGTGCCTTGTTCCCTTTTCGTCATTCCTGGCTCTTTTTGTGCCTTTCCTTCCTTTTCGTTAGAGCATGATGAAACAATGTTATCTTGTTATTGAAATATGTCATGTTAATATTCATAGCATAAAATTAAACACTAAAATAGTAAAAAAAAAAAACAAATAAGAATTTTTATATGGAGATGGTAAAGAAAACCATTTGAACTCTTACTAGATTTAAAAATAATATATCTATTTCATTGCACAAGAGCCAATTTTTTAACATATGTAAACATTAATAAACATTAGCTGTGAAGGTTTAGACATACTGTGCATATCTGTGCACCTGTACACATTTTCATTTTTGACATTTATAAGCAGGCATTTGTATATAACACCACTTTGAAATGAGCAACTTCATGATAATTTTCCCATTAATTTCAGCAGGATCAAGGTAAATTGCCTAAGGAAGATTCATATCTAAATTACACAGAGAAGCTTCACTAAGTAATATTCCAAGATAACAAAAAATTCCAAGATAACAGAAATGGAATTGAGTTCAGCCTGTGAACAGAAGTCCTGACTGCTCTTCACTTTTTGGGTGACTATCAGGAAAGAGTAAGATGCAAAAGAACTCAGTGACTGTTTAGTCAACACTGATTGACAGGGACCTGCTGACCTAAGCAGATGAAGTGGATACTAACAGGTGGTTGTTTTGTTGTTTTTTTTTTTAAATAGGAAATAGGAAAATTAAGAAAAACAGTTTGGTATTAGACCACAACAAGGTCATTCACAGTAAAGTAGCTCAGGTCAAAATAGTTGTTAAAAACCAGTTAGTTATCATGGCTGAAAGAGTGGAGGGAGGCACTACTGCTGTGAAATGAGAGAAAGATGGTGGCATAGCACCTGCAGAGATGATGAAAGGAAACAAACAGAACTAAGGAAAAGTAAAGAAAGAGCTACTCTGTATTACCAGATGATGACATGGATACATTTTCATAAGATCAAAAAGCAGAAGGAGAATGAGAGATGTAAAAAAACACTATTGAGATATGTCCTCAAAGTGAACAGACTTCTGAAAACTACCTAATAGGACAGAAACTGAATGATTTACTTAGGAACAGATAACATGTCTTTCATTTTGAGTTCAACCGCTGAGGTCTGTAATTTATTCTGTGCTTAAAGCAGGAATGCTTACTTTGACAACATCTATAAATGACAGTGTTGCTAACCTACAGCTTTTTATGCACTACCAGAGGTTATGATTTGAATGAAAAGTCAGTACCTTGGAGAGGAAGTATCTTCTAATATGCCTTCATCATTTGCAGAATGTTCTTCTTCACACTGCGTAGAAGTAAAATGAAAAGCACAAAGACAACTTTGCTTTCTTTTCTGTCCAACTGCTCATAAAATTAATGAAGGTAATGGGAAGGAAGAAGGAGCTATTCTTTTGACTGACAAGCTGAGGAAAGCATGCAAGGTCTCAGTCTTAAACACCAGATGTCTGAAACTTATAGCAAACCATAGAATTTCTATATTTATACAGCAGTCTTTTTCAGTCCCAATACACACAAAGCTAGTTTATAACACATGCTAGTTTATATATATATGTCCAGTTTATAACACCAGCAGTCTCTGTGAAATACCAAGCAAAAATCAGAAAAAAAGCATGTCTTTGATTTTGTTTACTTCAGTTATTTCCCAGGGAGTATGGTATCAACCACTTTATTTTAAGACTGTAAAATGTCTCAGATGGCTTTTTGTTGGGGGAAATGAAGGAGTAGAATTCAGCAGTTTTCATCATATAAAAAGGTAGTTTTATTGTCTCATCCATACCAATAGCAGAATCAATAGGTGACTGAGCCACTGAATCAAGATAGCAAAGACTAGCGCATGATATAAAAAAGACTGTGAACTGACAGAAAACCATTTCAGAAGGAGGCAGTATGCAATGGATTAAAAAAAAAAAAAAAAAGGAAGACAAAGGTTTCATACCTTTCATTCCATATACCTGACTTACAGATATGCCACTCTGAATTCCAAACTCTTCAGTTGTAGATAAATATACACACAAACATATGTATAGATATGAGTGTATTTTTTGCCAACTACAGCATAGTATGAGTAGTATGCAACAAAAACTAGCATAACCAGACTGATGATCCTCTGTCTTTCACAGAATTAATAAGCAAGAAAATTGAACTGATCATGAGGAAAAATACCATGACCAGATTGATTCCAGAACTACATATATCACATAAAACTCTAGATTCTACTTTTGTGGGTGCTGGTTTACATGCCAATCAAGTGTAGGCATCTATTGGAGCAACATAAGACTACAGATAAACTGAAGGGAAGATATTGCTCTTCAGCGTGCCTTCCAGCCCTGCTCTCTGAAGTGACTTTTGACATAACACAAAATCATAGACCCACAGAATGACCGATGATGGAAAGCATCTCTGAAGGTAAAGCCAGTCCAAACCACCGCTCAGAGGAGAGACACCTATGGTAGGCTCCCAGAATGGTGTCCAATTAGTTTTTTAATATCTCCAAGGATGGACACTCCACAGAATCATTGACCAACCTGTTCTAGTGTTTAAACACAATTTGTACCCATTCACTGTTGACCTGAATCACTGAAGCACTGAGACGACTCTTTGTCTTGACTATTGCTTCTCATCAGATATTTATGAACATCAGTAAGATTCCCTCAAGCCTTCTTTCCTCCACCAAAACATTCCCATGTCTCTCCAGATCTCTATGTATGAGAGATGCTCCGTTCCCATTACAATGTTCCTGGCCCTTCAGTGGGCTCCAGTGATTCCATGTCTCTCTTGTAGGGTGGAACCAGAAACTGCTCCCATCACTCCTGAGTATCACAGTGATGCTGAGTAGAGATGAAGAATTACCTTCCACACATTGCAGCACTGGATGCAGCACTGGAACATCCCCTAATGGTCACAGGGATTTTGTAGTCAGCATGTCATCTAGAACAGACCCCTCTGTGGATGCCAGAGAATGGGAAGTACTCCAGTGTTCCTCAACAGAGACAGGCAGTGCCTCATCTACCAAATGTCTTACCTTCCTCGAAGGAGAGAATGTCTGTCCTAAACTTAGGCTAATTGAATTGCAGCTAAACAATGTCTAAAACAGACTAGTCAGTTGTTCTCTGACCCATTTTAGAGAGCTCATGGTATAAAAATTAAAATCCCACATATTTTTTACCTAAGAATTTAATTTCTGTTATTATTTTTAATTAATAATGTTCACTGTGCTTTTTTTGATAAAGTTGTATCCAGCATATTCCTTTCAATACTTTTGTATTCTTTTTGGAAACACACTTTGAAACAATTAATTGTGAATATTTGTGATGTCACTTACATAGTTCTGCATCCTCAGTTGAATTTGTATTGCAATTTTTAAGGAAAAAGAAAATAACAAGAAAAAAATAAAGAAGTTAGTGCAGTTACACATGACTTAAATTTCTATACTTTATAAAGAACAGATTGCAATTTAAGCTCAATTTACATAATAATTCTTAGTGATGAAAGAGGATTTGATTCAAGTGTTTAGATCAAATCAAAATTATTTTATTTGGATTGGGTTTGGTTTGTTTGGTACAGAAATATAGAAAACAAAAATGTTCACTCATGTGCCGGATTTAAAGGCAGAAAAGCTATGTTTTTATTACCTAGACTTCACAACTAAAGGTGTTAGGTTACACAGAATTTAAGCCCAAGAGCTTAGACTTCCTGTATTTCAAGGTTGTGAGCTTGAATATTGCGTGTGAGTCAGAATGATGGGATTTAGAGGTACCATTCACTCACCTGTAACCACAAGTTCAAATTGTACTTCTGCAGTGCACGGAAAGTAAGGCATGACTGCTCCCAAAGCTGACATATTGACAGATGCAGCAACAGAAACTTTGATATTTCCATTAGGTCTTAAATTTCACACTCAGTAATGAAAACAATGTGCCAGCACTTTTAAATGTTCTCAAAGCCATGCACCATTACCGCTTGCCCTTACACAATTGCTCCAAAAACTTTTGAAATCTCACACCCCCCCACAGGAATACAAGACTCTCCCCTTCAAAACAATTTGTGCAGTATTATCTAATACACAACCCCAAAAATAAGTCTAAGAAGCAAGCCTTTTTGAGGATAAGACAAGGATGGGTTTTTTTCTGTTGCAGGTGGGTACAGTATTCCTACGTTTTGGGAGAAATTAAAATTTTGTTTGAAAAACTCTGAAATTACACATACAATCAACTCAAGTCTCAGAGATAATTACACACAAAGTAACTATTGATGTTGATTCACATGAGTTTCTGCCCGTCACCGTCATATTGAGGATAAGTTATTCTTCTAAGTGTCAGGCTAGGACAAGCTTCCCAAAACAACTCTCTGTGGTGAAGAGAAACACAAATTTTAAATAAAGTTTATTTCTGCTTGGCATGCAAGAACTATAGAAGTAAGAAATTCAGTATAAGGGGAAAAAGCACCATGTTATGTTCAAAAGTTCATGAATCTTTCAATTTAAAGACTATAAATATTCCTTATAAATTCTTTCATTTAAACATAACTTGATATTCAGTCAATTATCAGCTATATATAAAATAGTTTGATGGAGAGGAAACTCATATACACTGGACATCAACATAATTTTAAACCAGGATCCAGTCCTTCAAAAGAAACTATGGTGCAAATAACTGATCCCTATTAAACTTGAGATTTGATTCGTTTTTTGCCTCTATTTTAGGAAAACATGCTTTACACAAAACAAATGCAAATATCTGATTCCAGATTGTGTGAGGATTTTGTGACTGAGAACTGTGTATTTTATGTATTTTATATGAAAGAAGATTGAGGGTTAGCTCAATTATTAATGAGATTAATTAATGTTGATGAGGCCTGATAACGTCACTTGAAATCTGCAAAGATGCATATTTCTATGCCAGTAGATTTTGATAAAATACATGGAATGAAATAATTCAATTAGTCAACAATTATTTTGTGAACATAGTAAATTTTAAGACATAAATCAAAATTCAAATAGGTCCTTTACATTGTCTCTAGAACAAAAAGTGTTTGCCGTGTTTGAAAGATAAATTCTGTCCTTCTGGTCTTAGAATATAGTTAGATTTTGTGGGCACAAAGACCAGGTGGAACTAATAGTTATAAGAAAGCATTATTAGTTAAGTACATTAATTTTAAAAACTAAATTGTTCCAGATGAGTTTTGTGTAAATCTAGTATTATCTCTCTTGACAACAAATTTCTAACATATTTTTAACACAGAACTTCAAAATGTTTAAAATCCAAAATATTACTTTCCTAGAGAGATCAGTAAGTTTCTGAAGATGAAATATAGTGTGTGGTTCATTCTCTGACATTGGCATATAAATCTTATAAACAGAAGAAAAATAAAAAGGCCTTCATAAAACACAGTAAATCAAGTTGCCTGATTCTTCTACATTACAAGACATGCCTCAAAAGGCGACATAAAGGAATTTCTATTACAGAGAAATATAGAAAGGATTAATTCAGATAAATATAGTCAAAAAGTTCTCAGAATTAATTTCTTGAAGTTATTGGAAAGCTGACAGTGTAATAATAATGGAAATATTTTTGTATCTTGTCAAAAAATGCCTGGATTAATTTAAGGTGTCAGCCAGGTGCAAATCTGTTGCTAGTAACAGAAAAGAATCTGTTTCATGGAAAGGCTTGCCACAAAGTGAGGACAAAAACATAGTATTTGTACAAAAACTTAGTATTCAAAGCAAACAAGATCTCTACATATATGGCTCAGCTTCTTCAGCATAATTAAAATCAGGAAGATGTAAGCATATACTAAATATTTCACAGCAACCTCTTTCAAAATTTCCTCAACATGAATTGAAGGTTTATTTCTTATTACTGAATATAAACAGACAGAATAAATCTGAAGGTGAAATATTTCTGCTACTAAAGTTTAGTGACTTTATACAGTCTACATAACAAAGCAAAGTGCACATGAAGAACTAAAAGAATGAGAAATTGAAACTTATGGAGTGTGAGTAATAATAATTAAAAGTAAAGAGAGCATAAAGAAAGCTGTGGTCTAAAGATTTCTACAATTGAAAGGGTTTCTATATTGTCTGTGGTGATTAGTATATGCTGCAAGATTTGTACAGTACATATCACAGCTTCATCAGTTGCAGTATCTCATGAAAACACTGTTCTGTGCAATATCAGTTAGCTGGTGTATGTAGTTAGAGAAAACCTGAAAGAAAATGCAGCAGGTGCACTAAATATTAGACATTTCTGGATTTTTGTTGATTAATGATTCAGTTTAACATGACCTTTAAAATCATCTTTGCTTATGAGTATAAAAATAGTACTTGTACGAGATTTGTGAGAAATGAAGCAATGGATTCAACATACTACTATTTAATGCACATGGAAGGGAAAAAAAAAAAAAGAGGGTGATCCTATAACAAAAGATCAGATTTTTTTTTTTTTAAACAAGGAAGAGTTTTTTTAAAGCCTTATTTTTTTCTGATCGTTCCCTAGTTCACAAATGGATTTTTGTTAGCAATAAATTAGTGTTGTGGTCCCTGAGCTGCTTCACCGGCCAGCTGGGGCTCAGGTTCGATAAAAGGTGGAGGCTGGGTGCCTCTGATGTTTCGTGGGTCTGAACCTCAGGCTGGAACGTGTTAGAAGGCTTGGAAGAAAGGAGGACTCTTGGCTTGGGTTGGAGATGTTTATTCCAGGGATAAGCTTNCCATAATTTTGCACCACAACAAATTAGCTTAATATTTTTGAAAGAAATTCTTAAGACTCTTCCAGATCTCTCTCTTTTCTACTCTTTGACTCAAATTTTAATTTGGTTTTCTGATTTCCAGCTATATAGGTACAATCCTTGCTAAAACTGCTTATCCTCAGGACCAGGGAATACTCTTTGGTGCTGTTTTATTTATTAGCACAGGTGAAGGTTTTGGTTTTATTTTCAGTAACTGTCTGGAGCACATCGCACCTGAAGAGAGGCCAGGAGAATTTGGGAGCCTTAAAGAAGTATAAAGGGACATCTCTCTGCTATCTACCAAGCCAGACTCTCTTCACATTGCAAAGACAAGAAACAGCCAACATAAGTTGGAATATGGGAAATTTTGATCCAGTATGAGGACTGGCCTTGCTTAAAGGTGGAGTTTGGCCTCTAGAGACTCCTTGAACCTATATGAGTCTACCATTCTGTGGATTAACATGAATACATCCTGTAAGGATATGGACAGATCGAAAAGAAATTAGATTAGAAAATGCCCAATGATACCTTTCTTAGGAAAGGTTTGAATCTTTAGCAAATTATACTAATTTCTTGAGTCTTGCACAAGCCTTTTGACAAGGTTTGGAATATTAACAACAGCAGTATTGTAGAAATTTCCTGAAAAGAAAGAATTAATTGACGTGAAAACATGACTAAAAGAAAAGTAAGCAAGGCTATGGGGAAACTAGATTTTCTGTTCATTCAATCTCTCATTCTATTCCTGGCTTTAGGAATAAACTTTAAAACCAGTTATAATTAAGATACTCAAAAGAAGGGTTGCAGGAGGTGCAAATAGAACAATGAGCTACTTACTATACACTACTTGAAGGACCTCTAAGGATAACTTTACATTAACAATTTTTGTAGGGCAAGTAGAAATTTTAATTAAATGCAATTTATTAAAAACCAAAAATATTGTTGAAAACAGGTAAACTTTATCTGCTTTATAAAGGCTATGTTTTAGTGCATAAAAAAATGATTTACTTCCTTACGACCAGGATATATGCTTTCTTGCTACTATGTGAGTTCACAGGAAGAAAGAAAAATGTTTGAATTTTTTTCTCTAAAGAAAGTGAAAATGTGAATGTATATGTTTGTGAGGGGGATAAAGAAAGAGTGAATGAATGCACATACATAAATGCTTTCTTAAAAGGGAAGTTAATGAGTGAATGTCACAATTGGAGCAGGTTATTGATAAGAAAAAAATACAGTAGAGACTGAATTTTAAGCAAACTTGAGCAGACACATTACTGAGCTACTCAGGAAATGAAGGGTTGTCATATTCTCATCATCTTTAGGCTTCAAAGAAAGAAAAAAAAAAAGACAAAGCATAAAATCCTGAGAGGCCAAAGGAAAGATTATTAATACATTTTTTCTAAGGCAGCATTCAATCAGAATGATGAAACAAATAGATGAGAGGATCAACTAATAGACAGGACAAGTGTTTTCAGCAAAACATAGCCAGGCACATGAAGGACAGGAAAATGATTGGAAGTAGTCAGTACGGAGTCACAATGGGAAAGTCATGCTTGATCACCTGTTCATGTCCCAGGCATGATAAGTGCACAGTACAGTGCACTAAGCCTGTAACAGTAACAGCTTTAACAGTAGCAGTTAAAAACAACAAATAAACCTCTGAAATAGATGAAACAGTTCATTTTGCCTTTACTTTCCTCCTATGCAAATTGTTGCCAAACTACCTGATTCCCCTTTTATTGATACTTCACCCTTGCCTAACCATATCAAACTCTGAAATCCACTCCCAACTACTCAGATACATCTCCCATCTTAATCAAACTTTGCTGTTCCATGAAATGAAAAGTCACAAGCAAAATCCTTATGAATTATATATTTTATTAATCAAGTCATAGAAAACTGGGGAGTGAGTGGCAGAGAAAAATAAAGATAAAAAGAAGGGGATCAAGAGGATATGATGGACAATATTCAGAAAACAAACAAAAGCCAATTATCATGAACCAGATAAAGGATAGCTGGGACTGGAAGGGGGAGGGAGGGAAGTGGAAGCAAACTAGTATTTGTTAATTTCATTTTTTCATCAATGTCAAGATGATCAGCATAAACCTGGATGTTTTGAGGGATTCTCAGTCTGTCTCCGGGATTCAGGAGCTCTAGGAATTTCTTCATTTAACCTTTCCAGACCAAAGGGCTCTTGAACAACTTTTTTCTCATGCTTGTTGGTACATTACTCCACCTTGTATTCTTTATGCCTCTATCAACAAAACCATCAGGAATGGCAGTAGACCGCCTTTCCACAGCTGACCCCTTACCAGAGCTTCCAGAGAGCTCTAAACAGAGCCATATCCTTCTGCCCTCTCATAACAACCAGCCCTGACCTGTCTCTGCACAGCTTCTCAGGTCAACCCCCTCTTATGGCCGAGATGTCTTCTTCAATGTTTCTGTGAAAGAAGCAAATCAGACAGAATATGTTAATCCATCTAATTATATTTTCTTTGTTATTGCAAGCCACATTGTATGAGTAGGGATCCAAAGTCTTATCTGAAGTCCATCTGGAAAAGAACAACTCTTGACGTTAGTGGAAGAGCTCTGTATCAGGTTGCCATACTACTGCTCTGCTGTGACCTATGAATAATTCAGCCAGGTCTGTTCTCTGTGCCTTAGTATGCTCACGATTGGATTACTGCTGTAGAAGTGTATCTACATAGAGTACACCCTGAAGTCCATAACCCCTGCAACCCAGTATAAGTGCTGTGTCCTGTGAAACCTTGAGATAAATAATAGAAGACTCTTCTTCCAAGTCTCCCTCTTCTGATTCAAATTTACTTGTCTCCTTTCCAAAACCTATTTTTCCTACCTAATGACCTAGATCAAAAGACAGCTTCATTGAGAATGCCAGATGAGAACACATTCTTGTTCACTAGCCTGCTAAATCACATCTAGATTGAGACGTCACCTTCAACCTGGATTCCTGAACTAACTCTATTTATGTGGATATTGTGGGTATGGATAGTCAAGACATATAAGAAGAAACTAAAGGACTTGAATAGAACTGTGCTAAGTTACAGATTGTCTCTGCACTGCTGCAACAGCGTGTACTCAGATATTACATCTATGGAGGTACAATTTAGTACATGTCTCTTCAAAACTATCTTAGTGTATCTCAGCTGGCCATGTTTGTGGTTTGTATTTGTCTAGGGCTGTTTTAGAATAAGCAGCTTCTCACCTAACCTATAATTAAACTTGAGTGCATGGTCTTCTGCTATGTGTGTTAAAAACTTCAGTCTGCTGGACACATGCTGTACATGCTTATTACACACTGACAGGAAAAGGTTTCTCATCTAAGGTACACCATCTATTCTGAGTTACAGTTTCAAATAAGATGGTTATTAGCCTTTATAGAAGGATAACAATAAAGTTCATTTTGATGAGTATTTTTGGTGAGCAATTCTGCTTTTAGAATCTCTCAGATTTTTAAAGTTGTATTTATACTGGAAAATATAGCAGTGTCAGAGAATGTTCCTGAGCATGGGAGCAGTGTTCTTTTAACACTGCATTTCTGTATAATCTTTTCCTTTAAGGAAATTTTCCTTATGTTCTTTCACAGCATGGGTAAACTGAAACTTTTTGTACACCAAGAGTCAAAGAGGTCTATAGTTGCTATTTGACATTCATATCCTAAATTCAAAATCTATATCCTCAAAACCCTTTGTTTTGAGGATGTTTTGATATTCAACTCAACTATTGTTTCTTCCTGTGTAGACCACCAGGCACACAATTTTATTCTTCATGCTAATTTATCTACATCATGGTTAAAAGAATTCTTCCTTCTTACATATTTTGTCTGCAAGGCACAATCCAAAAGGAATTCTCCAAAATTTTTACTATGTTAATGACTGCACTGCAGGGAGAGAGGTATTGATAATTTCCCAGGACTCGCTTTTAAGAGCTGAGTGCTTATAGCAATCTTAGTTATGATTAACAACTCCATGTTTCTCCTCAAGCTAAAGAAGCTTTTGACCTCTGACCCTAAATGCCTGATTTTACCTCATTAACCAGTATGCTCTTGGATGTAAAGGGGAAAAGGAACATTAACTCCATTGTGTTTTGGGGGTTCCAGGCAAAAAAAAAGCCATTAGATATGAATAGGCTGTTCAGCTTTGAGTGATTTCTGTCATGAATCCTAGTGAAAAAATGTATGTTTCTCAGGCCAAGGCTGAGATGCTTAAGCATTCCTTTTGCCTTAGAATTTCCTGTTGTTTAGGTCTGCTGGCTCTACACAGCTTGCTGGGCTCTGTTGAACTTACATGCAAAATCTTACAACTCTCATTTTTTCATGGACTGTATGTACACAACTTGTTGCTGAAGCTTCTGCCAAGCAACAAACACTCCTTGAAGTTAAACACTGAAAAACTGTGCCCAAATTTCCCCGTGGATTAGGCTCCAATCTTATTCACATTTCTATATACTGACTACATATATCTGTAATTTAGTATAATTATAATTTTATATAAATAGATATATGTATAACTGCTTAGGAGGATTTTCTAATTCCTCATATTATATATAATCAAGTCTTGATAACTAACCACTATGCATATGTATAGGCATATGTCAACCATTTTTTGATTTTTTTTTTTTTTTGAGAGGTTCAGACTATAATCGTGTGCTCTTTAGGGGAAAAAAAAATTGTGTTTGAAACTGTCATCAGTAAGGTTCTGAAACTGTAATACTGCTTTACTCTAAAAAAATATAAAGGCCTTTGGATTGAATCCCTTAAGCATATGAGGTATCCCTGCATGTGGCAGGGACTAGATGATCTTTAACAACCCTTCAAACCCAAGCCCTTCTAAGATTTTATTATTCTGTGATTGCTTTCTTGTTTTCTTTCTGAGCATTACAGATGCATGCTTAAAAGCAATTTGTTTGACTTATTTAAAGGCACCATCCTGCAGAGGACCTTCTTCTTTCACCTTTCAACCCCAGCTCTCTCAAACATTGAGCCACATGACATCAAGGTCTTGTAGTTTCGAGTTAGTAATCATGCTGGAGCAAGCAGCAGTGTATTTAATGCAGTTTATTGGATTTTAAAATTAAATGCAGCTTTAAAAAAAGCATTTTCCATTTTGAGTAAATCATACCAATTGTTCTGCTTTGATACTGTTTATGAACTCACTGCTGCTACAAAGACAGTAGATGCCAGCTGGAAAACGAGTATGTTCATTCTTTATAGATTCAATTGAGAGTGGCTCTTACATAACTATCCTCAACACCCAGAAAATATCTCTTTTCTATAAATGGCTTCTGTAGAATCTGAAATTAGATATACTATGCTGTGTTTTCCAATAGATCATAAGGGGAAATAATTTTTAAAAGCAGTCACTGCAATTTGGCAATAGTGAAAAGGACAATAGCTCATTTGTTTAGCACATTTAGACTCCTGTTTGTGGAAGAAGTAAAAAATCATGACTCCCTGTCAGATAGAGCCTCAATATCTGCCCTGATAGTGTTAGTGATTAGAGTTTACAGCTTAGTGTCAGGATGGTCAGATTGTTGTGAGAGATGGGAACTTTTAACACCTGTTTATAAGATATCATATTACCAGAAGGATGGGTTGTGAGGATGAGAAAGGCAGCAAGGAATGCACATAACTTAGTTTTTTCTAAAAGTGAGCCACACTCATATACTACCACTGATTCCCAGAGGAATAATGGGCAGAATATTCTTGAAGACTGATTCTTCTTTAAGCTGCCAGCAAGTAAATAAATTCAATTTTTTTTAACATGAATACACACTAAAATATTTTTTAAAATATTTAGAATTTCATATATTGACTCTGAAAACACTAAGATATATGGCTAACTTTATGTATAAAAGCATTTTAATTTTTTTTCTTTTTCATTCAATGTACGTACATTTGAAGAACTAGCTTTTAGACGTTAAAATTGGAAATACCTCTGGCTCCATGTGATCCATGTGAGTAGGATACAGGCTTGTGAAAGAATAAACCGTTTTTTTTTTTTTTTAAAGAACAACCAAATAGCTTAAGTCCCATTTAAAAATCTGAATCTGTAACATAACAGGAGGTAAATCCCACCAACTAGACAGTGCCTGATTTTTTTTTCCCAAGCCATAAATTTCTTGGGAACATAAAATGACAAGACTAAGATTCTATTGAAACCTTATGTAATGAAAAATCAGTATCTGAGATTTAAAAGCATAAAAGGAAATAGAAGAAACAAGGTTGATAAGAACAGGTCACACAATAGATGAAAATCTAAAATTAAATATTTAATTAGAACTCTGATTTTGTTTTCAAGGTAGGTGGCATTGCACAGGCTATATTACAGTCTTTTATGTTTGTTTCTTTTTTTTTTCCTTTTTCCCAAAGAGAATACTGTTTATTTTTAACAGGCCACTTTTATATTAATACAAGTGTAATAGGATCAGAACCGAAAATCAGCTAAAGATGGTAAATTTTACATTATTGGGAAAATTACAATTTCTTTTTGTATTGTAAAAACATTTATTTTTAACAATTTACCTACATTAATCAAAAAAGTACAGCATATTTAATAATTTTACAAATTCTTCATAAAAAATATATCTCTGTACAAAAAGTTCTTTTGCACCTACTTCATGTCACAGCAGCATGTCGTGAAATGGCAGAATGGAATAGTGGGAATGAAAATTAGATTGACTCAGTCATTATGCGGATGTTCTCCCCAATCCCCCCACCCTCCCATCTTTTTTTTTTATTTTTTTAATAACAACTTTTTTGTTTACAAAATATTTTACACAAGAAAAAAAATTATTGCAGCTAGCCTGGAGAAAGGCAAGATGTGTGATACAAGCAGCAGTTTTTAACAGCTTTGAAGCACATAACCTGTTTTTTAAAAAAAATATAGCATGTATTATTAGCCTGTCATAATGATCTGGTCAACCCTGGGGGAAAAGTCTTCTGCATATATTTCAAAAAAACAGATTTCCTGGCTGCCATTACCCAGCCACTGCACATGATCTTAAGAGTCTCACTCTGAAGAAGCACCATATCTGAGTGAATGCACACACAGCCCTCTGTATAATAACTTCAGGAGAAGGAGATCCAACCTGAACAGAAGACTCAGAGTGGAGAAGGAGAGGAATTTGAAAGGTGTGGGTAGAATTGATCAAACTACGATACTTTTGTTTTGCTTGGGTTCCCGTGTGACGCTCCTGTTTAATCAACACTCCAAGCAAACTTAGGATAATTTGTCAGTGTGTTCCTTTTGGGTGTCCCTGATCAAAGAACACTCACTCAGGGTAAGCAATCATTACATTAGCTCCCAAAATGAACAACTGAATAATGGATTCATAGTATCTGGGCTCTCTAACACCAAAGATCAAACCATTTAACTCGTCTCTTATCCTCCAACACATTCCTTGGTGGTCGTAGTGAGACAGGGCACTGAAGCATACACTGTAATGACAGGACTAGAAAACATCAATAATAGTTACCTATTTTGTTTTCAAAATTCCATTTTTTTTTTCTGTCATTGCCACTACAGAAAGATTTTTAATGCAGTAATGTCAATTTTGAATACCTGTCAGAAACTTTACTCAGACAATGTCTTCCCTTCCTGGCCCACTGTTCCTACAGAAGCTTTTCATTTGCCAAGCAACTTCCTCTATGTGGGGGAGGATCAGGACAACAACTTTTATCTGATGACTGTTATTTCTCAGGTAATGTAAAGGGCTCTGAGATGGGACAGTTAAATGAAACTTACTGCACAATAACTTCAGAAAAAACAAAAAAGAAAGCAAAAAACTACTAACAAAATGAACAAGGAACTGACTGGAAAGGATTATTTATTAAATTTTCTTCAGAGTTTCTTGCTCATATGAAGAACATAACAGCTGCAGGCCCTACAACTATTACGTATTATATTGCTGGTATTTTTCATCCAACAGATGTAGTTGTTAAGCTGACCAAGAATTACCTTTGAAATTTTTGTTGTGTTCTGCAACATTAGCTGAAAAACCTGTTACTGGGCTTATATTACCTTTTCGTTTTGTGTATAACAGCCAGACCTACACACGTATGGAGTTCAGAAAAACTTTTCAACAGACTTAGATAGCAACTGGACAATAGGACCTTTTGAAATTCAGAAAATTAAAACAAAACAATAGGATCAAAAAAACAGCCCTGAATTCGAAGAAGAGCAAAACAACTTTTCTGTTTTTTGAACTGAATGTATGTGACTAAAACCAGATCTTGCTTCATTATTTACTATCATTTCCTAATTTTAAAACTCAATTTTATTAATCTGCCTAATGGCATTTTTGTTTATTTTCGTTCAATAAAACCTCTAATTCTATGCATATGTTAATGATTATTCAACGTTTATATGTATAAATGTCTGTGAAACTGTGTAAGTACAAAAGCAGTAAGCAGTGTGTTTAAAAAATTTAAAATAAACAGAAAGCAAAGAGAGTTGAATATTTTTCTATGTTCAAAGTAGGAACTGAATGAACAATTTGCTCTGGGTTTATTTATGCTACTGTAATGTGTTTTAGTTCCATGTAACATCAGAAAATGATGTCATATTAAAGGAAAAATGGAAAAAAAATGCAAAAGGGAAGACTGTATTATGAGCACAGGCTCACAGGCTTTATGAGCTATCTAAAATAAATTACTATTCACATTTGTACATGGCAAGCAGCAATAGCTGCTAACCCCCCTGCTGTTAAATAGTATGATACTGAAAGTGGTGATTGATGACTGATTTCAGAAGAAAATAGTGGCAATGAAAATTTCTCAGAAATGGGGTCTTGTTCTGGCTGAAAGTTTCCAGTGACTTGTAATCATGTTTACAACGAAATTTAGTCAAAAATTGACAAAAGAAACATTATTCTCTATAGCACAAGATTTTAACTGGTGCTAGACATAGGGGTCAATTTAATATTCCAAGAAAATTTATTGTGGAATGTTTTGCTTGGCAAAGAGTGAGTGAATGTCTATATACAATGGACAGTGTATAGAAACCCTGTATATTTTTACCAGTATCTTAGTCAGCCATTACACCTTAGTGCAAAAAAAATTGTGCATTAATCTTTTGCGATACTAACGGCTGATTGGGGAATTGGCAAAACTGCCCTATGAATAAAATATACTGTAAGTTTTCCTAATTTTAGCAAGATTTCGATGGTAAAGCATTTGCAAGTGTATGCAACCTCAAGGAAGGCTGTCTCCTCCTTCAAGAGAGCTTTATTTCTTCAGAATATTCCCAGGGATAATCTGTGGTGCTATCATTTGTCACAGTACTCAGAGGATTTATCCAAGTGCCCAGAAGAACACATTGAAAGGCATCCAGCTGCATACAAATATGAAAGTCTGAGGCATCAAATATGACAAATTGGTATGACTTGGCAGTCTTCCTTAAAGTGTGCCTTGGTTTGAAGCAGATGCAGCCAGGCATTTTGATCCAACTTTAAGATGAAAAAATATTCTTTGTCTGATCCCCCGAAGACTGACACGTTTTTACCAGAAAATTTAGCTGCATGTAGGCTGACAGAAGATGTTAAAGATTACAGCAGCAAAGCCAAGAGAAGGGAAACTGGTATATGGCACCAAAGGAATTACTGCTTGTCCATCAGAGGTATGGCTATGAATCAGTCATATTGGGCACTGAAGGCTATACCACTGTACAAACTGTGTTCAGAGTCGTATCAAACCTCACAGCCTTTGCCTCTGTGGGTTTTAAGTTTGTGTCATACATGGGATTTTCAAATGAAGCTTGTCCATTACTGTTTTCATGTCCAGCATATCCATTGTACTGTACTTTTGGTCTTGTTCTGGGGAAAAAAATGACAGGAAATTATCATTAGCAATAATAAACATTCTAATTTTTCCACTCTGTCTACATACAACACCAAGTGTCTGGAATAACTTGCACTGCGAGTGGTAGTAACCTTCAAGTAAGTGTCTGCAATTCCAGTTATTCCAGGTAGGTCTCCCACAGCATGCCTTTCTACCTCTGTAAATACTTCCAGAAATAAACACTGCTAAATACCTTGTCCAAGCACCTGCAATCAGATTGATCAAATCCTAACTGATATTCACATAAATGTCGACAATTCAGCATCAAATTATACTGACAGTAACCAGTCTTTTATTTTTGCTAGTTTTCTCACCATGAAAGAGAGATCAAAATTTCAAGAAGGTTCACATTTTTATGCAAAGCTCTAGAACATATTAAGCCAATAATTAAATGAATAATAAACCAGAATTATGCAGATTTTCTGATATATATAGTAAAATGATACCCTATGATATTATATTTTACTATTTTCCACCTCTTAGTATCTAGAAGATTCTAAAGAAATATAATAAGGAAGTTCAGTATATTGTTTTCTACATATAATTGTAATAAGACAAGAAAGGGGATAAAAGAGTACAAAATGTAAGTGCTTGATGCTTAATAAATGTAAAACAATTTAGAATCTCATTATATCATTTCAGAAAAGGGTTCTTGAAAGTCAAATTCTTCTTATAAAATTATTCTGTTTTGGATGCAGATAGGGAAAACTATCACTGAAATATCACTTATGGAAATTGACGACATGCAAAATATTCTGTTAATAATAATTTTTTTTCTGCCTATTTTAATTTTATAACTAATAAACAATCTTAGAAGTTAACAAGCAGCTTTGCTAAAGTACAAGTAATGAAATATATTTTAATTTTGCTCAGAAAGATTGGCATGCAGTCTTCATTCCTGAAGTAATCCCTGTCAGCCAGATAAAAGGTACAACTGTGTAGAAAAGATTTAACAACCTTGGTTCTAATTAGATAATGTTAGTGTGAGACAGGCACAGTAGAAACATCCATAAAATTGTACCCTAAGTCTTCAAATTCTCTGTTACAGAGAGTCTCTAGGGGAATAACTACCATCACATAATTTTGAAAATTTCATGTTGTTATTCTGATCAATAATGTAATTTCAAGAAAATCCCTTCAAAACTTATAGATTCTGTTCTCTTTCCACTGGAACATCCTTTCTTTTGAAAAGAATAAAGTTTGACCTAAAATTACTTTACCTCACTAATCAACTTGTTAATTTTTTGATGGCAATATGACACTGATATCCCCTCTAAAAATCTGCAGTTTAGTGGAAGTAATTCATTGAAAATAAAACAAAAAATATTCTTTGAAATATTTAGTTTTGAGAAACATCTCCTATCTCAAATGGAACACATTTAAATTAGGCAGAACTGCAATGCTGTGCCAGCCATACCATTAACAGAAGGATTATATCTGCTTGTCTAAAGAATGAGTTTTGTTTCTCTTAAATACATACATATTTCTACTGCTCATGTAAGGTGTTAAAAATTTCCTAGGATAAACTACAAAATGTACCCCTATGTCACAATATATTTTATTTTGCTCTTTCTAAGCAATATTTCCTTATCATTTCATCTCTTTTCCAGACCCGAATGCCTGTGCATTCATGATGCTCCTAAAGCTCCCACCACCACTGCAGAACAGGAGCTGTCTGAAAATTTTGACCTGTAGCCATCAGAAAGACATCTTACAATATCAAGTTTGAAGACAGAGTTGACAGCTCTCCCTGAGTAGTTTTTGTCAGCAAAAGGCTATCCTACATTTCAGGACATGGATCATTTTAATTGGTGTTCCCAAGTTCAAGCCCCACAGCAATTTGTTTTTCCCAAATCATCTAATGCCGAAGTAGGCAGACAATCTACTGCATTGTAGGGCACTGGTGGACCTCAGATTGTCTATGTGATTTCTTGCAATCACAAAATACTCTTGGTATCATGATTATAGAACAGAAGTTTAAAAAGCATGTTCTTGTTAAATGCCATTTTACAAATAGTTCTCAGAATGAACAAACTTTCAGGAGATACATAGGCATTTTCAAACCAGATTTCAGGCCACATTGTTGGGTTTATTCTATTATCTAGTGACATATACAAGTTTCATATGACCTGAAGTGGTGCCAATTCTTACAGCAATCAGTAGCTGACTTAGCACATACTGTAAGTAGTCACACTATGGGCTGTTCCCTCATGGGATTTATGGATTTTTCAGCTTGTATAATTAATACTAATAAGCTTTTTGAAAAAAAGCAGCATAAACTCAATTTAATAAAGCTTTAAAACAAACAAACAACAAAAAAAAAATAGAACATGTGACCTAAGATTTCAATCTGATTCAGCCTAATGAACCAAGAAGGTTGAAGGGTCTTTACTCCTTAACAGAGCAACTCATTTTTCAAAATTTACACTGTTAAGAGCTGCCCTGCACTAAACTCCTTCATGGGAATACCTAGAAGCATTTGTCTTTCTAGAGCAAAGATGTTCTTAAAAGCTTTTAGCACTGTGTTCTCTAGTTACCTATCAAAATCAAACCAAAAAGCTTATTAAATTATTGAATAAATAACATTTACAGTACCTGTGTTTGTAGAGGTAAAATGCAAACCCTGATAATATTAGAGCAAAGAATGGTACCAGGATGGCAGCTGCAACTGAACTGCTGTTTGTACCATAATAGTGATTTGAAAGGTCTGTGTCTGCACTTAAAGGACCTGAAATGAAACAAAAGGGGCAGAAATAAAATTTCCACATTATATATGGGGAGAAATAGAATTCCCATGTTACCTAGCTGATGATGTTCTCTTTATTCAAGAGTTAAGGAAGATGGTGTCTTGATGAAATAGTTGTATTTAAAAACATGAAATAAATAGCATGCAGAGTCATAGTATAAATATTGTTAATGTTACTTCATAATATATCAATAACTATCAAAATGATTTGAAAATAGTATTCAGCAAGTAAAATAATTATGAAATACACTGATCACGACTCAGTTTAATAAAATTAAGCCATATAACTTCTGAAAAGCAAATTAATTCTGCAAAAGTACTGTATTCTGGGACTCTTAATATTCAGCTTGGAAATTAACAAGCAATGCAAGACCACAACAAACAAGAGCAAGGAAGGAAAAACTGAGGTGACTGCAATAAACCACAGTGGTTCTGCTGGGCTCGGTAGCCCTCCCGAATCTGCACCTGTGTCCGTGTCCCTCTGGCAGCTGTGTTTGCACTGGGATAACACAGGGCAGGGAATGAAGACATAGTGGCCTGTGGCTCAGCCTCACTGAGCTCCTGTCGTGGACAGGCAGATAACCTGGACTATAAAGCATTTTGCAGAACATTTTTTTTCATCAGCATAAAGAGACACATTGCTAAATTGCTTAAATAGTTGACCACCCTGGTAATTCAAATGGTGAAGGATGAAAAACAATTTTATGATGAAAAATACAGAATTTTTTTTAGAAAAGAATGTTTTTTGAGGTCCAACTCCATGTTGCTAGTTTGAACGCACAGCTCCTCAGAAAGATATAGGTCCCATTCAAGAATGAAAGACCAGGATGGAGGGAATGTACAGAGAGGATCGGGCTTGGACAGATCGCTGTGTTTGATATTCTGGGGTATGACTGCTGTTGGGAGTGGAGCAGAACAGGAGACACTGCTGTTTACCTCTCTGAAATGCTCCAAACCACCAGTAACAGTGTTTCAAACACCAAAACTCCCTCATTGACAGCAGCACCATCAATCAGTCTTTATAGGACTCTAGTGCAAACCAGCTATACAGCAGAGACATGGCCACTATGCTAATTTCACCAGTCTACTAAAACATCTAAGTTCAAAAACTGAGAACACAAAAACAGAAAAAAGTAATAATTCTCCCGTGATCCCAGGAAGTGTTTGAGGTCGGATTGGATGGGGCCTTGGCAACCTGATCTAGTGAGTAGTAAACCACAGCAGGTGGTTTAGAACTAGATGATTTTTAAGATCTCTTCTAACCCAAACCATTCTATGATTTCTCACAGTTCAAGCTCAATGCAAAAGACAAATAAGTTTTTTTTTCTGTGAGATACTTTTAAACCATAGATGTTTCAACTGTCAATATTTAAATACCTTTTGCATATTTAATTTTAAAAAATATTAAATTTCAAGAAGTAACTAAGTTTCCTTTAAAGTGAAGTCAACCTCCCTAGAAATTCCAGTATTGCCACATGCAATCACTTAAAATATGACAAAATATTGCACTACAGTCTTTTTCACTGTCTTAATCTTCTGTCATGTTCTAGACTTCTCTACGTATTTCTCTGCAGAACCGGTGAAGGAAAACCTTTTCAAATTAATAAACCTATTATCGTGATAGTTGGGATCATGTTATGAGCTCAATCACACTACTCTTAACACTGAACTGTTTTAGAATAAAACCATTTTATAAAAAAACCTGGGATTTAGTGCCCAGTACTTGTCCCAAAACTGAAGCTGTGGAAATACACTTGGCATAAATTTATGTATCTTTTCTGCACTGTACATGTACTGGGCGTTCTCCAACTTATCTAAATTAAAGACAGACAAACTACAGCTGTTCCAACAGTTAAAATAAGTTTTAGGATTACTGATTTAAATGTTTTTTATTCATTAGAATAAGTGACAGACCCTAAAAAACCAAAAAAAACCAAATAAAAAAACCCCACATTCAGTTATTGCTTTCTTCATACTTTACCACCACAATCTCCAGCTGTTTTTCCAATTATGTGAAGTAACTAAAGAATACGGTAATGGTCAAATTCATTGAAGTCAAATAAACAAAAATACGGAATTAATATTGAAACTCATAAAAATTTCAAAATAGAAATATGTGTGATAGATGTCTTATATCTCAAAGCTATTATCATGCCACCTATGATAGATACATTTTAATGTACAAGTAGCAGAAAAATTATAAAATTCATAATGAACAATTCTTAGTATGAACCTTTTTGGTTTATTTAGTTAATTACAAAAAAAAGTGTTGTGTAGCTCAAGATTTAAAAACAGCACAAATTTACACTTAAAGATTTTCTCTTAAGTTATCTACATTGTATAACTGATTCACATTTAATACTTTACACAAAACTTCTAGTGGAGGTAATCACATATTCTATATCTCTACCATTTTTGAAGTACCACACTTAAGGTAACAAAAATCGACATTTTTGGCTGAAGTTTACAACCTTTCATTGAACAGTTTTAACCTGGAGTTGACCAGGTTCAGACTGCATTGCATGTGCTTTTCATTAGGAAAAGAAACTTCATTGCAGATTTGAATAATCTGAATTTTAGTCATGTATGAGACTCAGAATAACTTCAACATGATCTGGTCTGCTTATTATAATAATTTTCAGACCTATTTGTGATTGAACACATCCTGATGTGAACTTTGTCATTCTTCTGACAGCTTTATCATGATAAGTAATGGAAAGCATATTGTACTGTCCAAATGAAGGTAGGGATTGCTACCACATCTAAAAACAGAAAAGTGGAAATACCTAAATATACACACAAAAACACACAAAGAATGTATGCAAAAGATAATTTGATTTGCTTTTCATTAAAACAGCCATACTTTGTCACTGGGAAATATGTTATTTAATATGGGGATGATCAGTAAGATTATAAATGTTTTCAGGGTTTTTTTTTAACAGTTCACATAATAACAGGGCTTTAGCTCCCTAAAACAGCAGCAGTCAGATGAATTCAGATTTTGATAACACACAGTGAATTCACTAATGTACAAGCTGTGTATTTTTATTCTTCAGGTGATTGAAAAGTATTGTCATTTATACCTAATAGAAAATAATACTTTTTTAAAGAAAATACTGTGCAACCTGATCTCATAGTGGCAAACCTGCCCTTCTCATCCAAGCTATTCCATGACTATGTGATTAAGAACATTTTATCATTGTTTGGATCTATAATATGCATTTCTCCTTTGACTCCTAGCTCAGGGTTTCAGTTGTCTGACATCTGTACAGCATGGCTCAGTTTTACTAAGAGAAATGCTGTTCAAGTCTTAGAAAGTGTGACAGCAAAAGCCATGCAACATTAAGAAAAATAGAATTACATGCCTCAGAGTCATTTCTGAGACAAGGATGGTTATCAGGTCAAGGATTTAAGAGAAAAAAATACCAACACAGAAAGCAAATCAGCAGCTTCCAAGGAACAACATAGGCTAGAACTTCTTCACCTGATTGAACCTGCTGCAAAGACTCTTTGGATAGGTGCCTCACTGGGTGTAGGCGTGTGTTACCATACAGTTTCATAGCTCATTACTCCAGATATCTGTTTGTGCTTTAGCTAACACACAACAGCTCTGTTCTCTGGAGCTTTTGGTACCCTGTTTAGGTGTAGAGTTTCCTTGTGAATGATGGAGGTTGTGTGAAATGATCTGGAGAGGAAGGAAGATTTATAAAGTGAAATTTAAAATTCGCATGTCTCATGATATTAAACACTTTTAAGAGTTGATTAATTTCCAGTAATGGATGTGTATCCCATAGCCATTGATCCAATATAACACAGATTCAAATTAATTATGCATATTTCATTTTTTTTTTGTTACAATATTATGTCAATCTAGACAAGTCAAAAAGTACTTTGAGGAAAGAAAAAATTGAAAGAGAGTTGAGTCATTGTATTTCTCCAGAGAAAATAAATACAGGAAAATAATAATTTTGTGAAGAAGGTTTCTCTTCTCACAAAGCCACATTTTATACAGTTTTTAAAGAAGTGGACAGACTGGAATGAACAAGATTTTAGAATAAACATCTTCTAGAAGCTTAGTGTTGAGACATAGGCACTCAAGAATTGCTGAAACTGTATTTAGTCACAGACTTGTAGCCTTTAGAAACCAAGTTGCTATAACCTAACAGACAAAAAGACCTCAGAAATTACTGATTACTTGGCAAAAGAGGTTAAATAATTTGTTGTCACAGCTTGGGCCTCTTAAGAAGGCTCAGGTACAGTTCTAGTTCTCTAAACGGACTTATAACAAATTTCTTTGTCCTTTGGGTTGTTTTCTGAGGCTAGAGCCAAAGTTCCTTCTGAGAGAGGATAAAAAGTACTAAGAAAGGAAAGTTCTTTCTGCTTTCATGTCATTAAGTTCCAAGACTGAGCCTACTCAGTTGTTTGAGCACAGTTCTAATAACAAACTTTTGGGTTTGATTGCCATATGAGTCATTCATTTAAGAGTTGGACATGATTTTCCTTGTGGGTCCCTTCCAAGCTCACTGAGACCAGTCTTTTTCTAGCATTGTGTTATAGAAAATTATGCATCAAATACATTGGTCTTTCCCACTTAACGAAGTAGTTCTCCATGAATGCTGTCTTTGAAGTATGCTTGCAGATGAGGAATATGCTTTATGTAATGCTTTATGTACGCACCAGTTTATCTGTACTTTTGTTGTACTGTAGTGGCAGCAAATAATTTACCTTACTTAAAAAACAGAAATATGTTAAGTCTTTAGAGAGAGGATATATGAGATCATAATCTCAGCAGAATATTCATGAACAGAATAGATTAAAAAAAAAAACAAAAAACAAATTACCCCATAATATAAGAGGGTATTGACAAATATGATCTGCATTGGATGGAAATTTGCTGTTTCCTTTTAGTTGTTGTTATTCAATAGAGAATAAGAAATTTATAGAAAATCAGTGTTGATTTAGAAATCTTGTAAAAGAGATGGTGTCTGCATTTGCAGCTAGCTCCTTACCAAGATGTCAAAACAGAAGATGAGAGGTCCTCAGTGCAGGAATGCAGGATTAACTTGGACACTCCAGTTCCTTACTAGCCTTGTACAAACTGATCTCTTATATTACAGCTCTAAAGGGTTATATGGACATTTTCCACTACTGTAGAATACATCCACTGAAGAATTCTGTAACTGTTTAACTTTCTGCTTATTCTTCATTTACCACCATGAATTATCAATTTCACATAGAATCAAACTTTTATTTCAAGTAGCTGGCAAGCCATGGATATATTTTTTGACCTTGCTTAAAAAAATAGAAAGTACAAATATACACTCTCCCCACAAACAAAAACAACAAACCACATTCTTACTGTTTCAAGATACCAAAGGCTGCTTAACAGAAAGATATTCAAACAAATGTTGATGCTTTACTTTTACAGTGTGATAGCTAAAATCAGAAAGCAAAAGCAGCTTAGATATTACAGTAGTAAAGATTACATGAAAGTAGAGGCAGACAAATAATCTGTCTCACACAAGACTTTACTCTGAAGATTGAATTTTTATTTGGCTTCAATATTTGGCAGCTCTTATGCTGGGACTCAGAAGAAATGGGTTTCTGCCCCTAGTCACTAAACATACTTAGCAATTTGAGAAATGGCCAAGACAAGCAAATCCACAGCAGAACTGCTACCACAGTACTTAACAAAGAAGTACAACAGAGATTTGACAGAGCTCTAAAGAGCACTGCCTACACACCAGTGAAGCTAATGGAACCAAGGCAATTTATACAATGTACATATAGTCTGCAATAGAGATATTGGCTAGACCATCTCTTCTTCCTAGACCAGTACATTACTGTGCATATACCATGCTTTGACCACTTTGCAGTAGTTCCAGGATCTAGGATTCCAGGGTCTAGTTCCAGTAGATCCAGGAAATGCAGATGCTTACACTTGGAATTTGCCAAAACTATTTTATGAGTGAATATTTCAAAAGTAAATGCTTTAGTTTTTATGATAAAACTATTTTATGAGTAAAATAACTAGTCCTATACCAGCTGCTAAAGCACTTGAGCCCATAGCTGTAATACATACCTCAGACACTCATTTAATATTTTTGACAGTGAAGTAAAATTCAAATATATATACATTCTGAAAACATCCACCAGCAACAGGCATTCTTCAAATGACACTGTCAAAATTAGGGTTTATTCTGTCCTTTTAATTTCTTATATGATTCTGACTACAATTTATATATTTAAGAAGGAAATATGTTTGGATTGTGTAATATCTCATGTACTTTCAAAAAGAAATGCAAGTGCTTGTGATGGCATTCTCTTTTATTGCATCCTGTACTTATTAGGTTGCTACACTAGAAAACCTGTGATGATAACATGTTAAGCAGATTTAAATTAGGATTTGAATTATATATTTCAAATACACATATTTGATTATGTTTTGTAATAGGAGTGGTGGAAAATAAACATGCCTACTTTCATTTGATAACTGAGTAATTCTTTAAATTCATTCTTGCAAGACCCCAAAAGATGATACATATCACAGATCTATGAAAGCATGTACCTTGTCTTTGGAGCATAAATTTTCCAAAGTCTTTTCCATGTATATCACCTTGATAGGTAAAAATTCCTCTTTCAAGCCCTGAGGATACCTAGAATACGTTGAAACAGAAAAAATAATTTCTGAAATGAATAAATAACAATATTTACCCATTTGTTTTTCTGACTTAGAATAAATAGATAATATGGAGCCCAGGTTTTAACTTTTTGCCTTTAAAATATTAGTGAATTTTCTATGCTTATACAATATTTATTATTTAAAATATTTTATTTTATTTATTTGCAATAGTATTAAATAAAATTTCAAAATAACACCTGGAATGATTTAAAAATATCTAATGTATTTTGCTGGGTTTTAAAATTCTTGAAATGCCATACTCATAATTGAGTTAGTGTGCAGATATAGAAGCCTGCTGAATTGTCAGATTTAAAACTATTTTCCATAGAAAGTATCATGAGACAGAAAGAAGAAATGCAAAATGTAAAATAACGCTGTTTTCCTTCAAGATTAGGTGTACCTCTGTTACAATGAACTATTTGCCAAACCAAAAAAAGGACAATATTACTAAAGGTAAAATTCCCACTCCCATCTAAGGAAACAAGGCAAAACCATGGCAAAATATGCTGATTCACTCCTCCTTCCCTTTCATAAACTAAAAATTCTAATCAGAGTACAGCAGATAGAAGTTTGTATACATATTTTTGAAAGAAAACGGTAATCCAATCTCTACACTGACATCCAGAGAGCTGGATTACATATTTGTAATACAAAAAAAATGGATACAGTTACATAGATAATCACAAATTACTTGAGAATTTAAACTCAGCCATCTTCATCCATGGCAACCTGGGTACTTACATAACCATCTAGTGCCCAGTTGTCGTTTTCATACTTGCTTACAAAAATGTCACTTGGTCCTTTAATTTGAAAAGCTCTCAAGAGCAAATGGGCTTCTTCTTTCTTGTAAACACCTATTAAAATAAAGGAGGCAAGATATACCTTTTAAAAAAAATTTTAACCACTTTGTTCAAATATCCCTTCAAATCTAAGTATATTGTTTTAGAACTGAAATTTATAGAAACATTCTGTAGTAAAAGAATTTCATAACATGGAAAACCTCAAAATTTAAAGTACTGCTATTTAAAGTACTACTACTTATTTAACTCATCATTTGCCTCATCATACTTGCTGAGAGTATGCAAAGACAAGTTTGTATTGTTTAGTTTTATACATAATAGGGCAAGAACAGTTGTCTTTTTATACAGAATTTCAATAATTCTGAATACAGATAGAACTCCTTTCCTGGACTTTCCTTGACCTGGAAAAAAACGGATTTCACTGACATCACAAAAGTATGTTGTTACAGTAGATATCAGTAGTCCGTGAAAGAAAATTCCTCTTTGGCAACCAATTTCTGCAGTTGTCTCTGAACTGCTGACCTTAAAAGATAATGATAGCTGATAAAGTCCTTTTCAATATAACTGTGATGAGAGGCTAAATATGAACTTCACAGTTAGATTTACAGAAAGGAATACATAATGTTGATTATAAGGTATGTATAATTTAAGATGTTATTTAATTATCTGTGCCTATTTTATGCTATGCCATTATTAATACCACATTAATCACTATTGATTATTTGAGCTTTCCAATGGTACAATTCTTAATAGGCCTATATACATCTTGTCTGCCACTTCAGTATTTTCTGAGTTCAACACACCAATGCTATCCAACAGTCTGAGATGAATAAACCCTAGCTCAATATCTATTTGAAATATAATGGCTTAAATAGATGGGTGACTATATATGAAGTGACAGAATCCTGTGCAGACCATTTTGTTTAAATCTTTCCTTTTGCAAAAGAAATTTTTTTTTAGCAAAAATATAAAGTTTTTGTTTCATTTTCCATTTGAATGAAAATGCATCAAAACTGAACAGATTAAAAAAAATTAAAAATTATAAGAATAGCTTCTTTAACACCAAACTCTGTACCTACCTGATAGTTTGAGTTGTATGTTGGATGCCTCAATGAATGTGGCATTCACTTTGCTGCTTGTAGTATTGAACCAATCAACAGTGAGAGTAGCAGGCTGTCTTTTTCCTAAATATTCATAAAACCCTTTCCACAGTGAATTTATAAAAAACACGTCTGAAGGAACTAAATAAAAGGGGTGAGGGGGGAGGGGAAGAAACAAAGGAAGAAGTAAACTACAATGAAATAACAATTCTTCTAGTCATAATTATGCTTGTAATTTTTTATTTTTTTAGACAATCAATCCACTGTTCTAAGGAGGTATTATAGTAAAAATTTTAGCAAAAAACAGACAATACATCTAATAACCTTTCCACACAATTACATATAATATACTACACCTGTCCATCATGGTATATGTTCTCAAATAACCTCACACTTTATAGCTTGTGTGATTCAGTGAACATCCTCAATACTATGAAAAACAATGAGTCCATTTCAGAATAACATTATATTTCTTTTCCTCGTACCTTAAAGGTACAAGGCTTAAAGCCTTGTACATTAAAGGTACGAGGAAAAGAAACGTAATGTTATTCTGAAACCAGAGATTCCTGGAAAGAAACACTGTCTTAGGCCATCCCTTTTGTTTCATGGATCTATTGAAGCAGCACTGTGTGATTTTCAACTGAATATCAAATGAATATTCAAGTGAATTGACTGAATTTCTGGTACAGTTTTATCGGTCATTTTTAGACCTCAAAGGTTTTTTCCATACAATATTACTGCACCTATGAACAGTGAAGTTTTCAAAGAATGATTTTTTTTTTTCTTTAAAAAAACCCTACCATTTCTCAGCACCTGCAGTTTGAACTATCTGGAGTAAAAAATCCTACAAAATGAAGCATGAATTTTTGGAAGAAGTATATGCATTTGGATTATTTATTTGATGTGGTTGGTGTCTTTCCTCTACACATAAAAAAAAAAAATTATTTAGGTATTGGATGTTGTATTTTAAATTGTTTAATCACATCATATCTTGAGGAAATGATAGCCCTAGCAAGTATTAAAATTCACCCTTGCTATCCATGACCACTACAAATGATACTTTCTAAATAGCTAAAGACTGACATTAGACTGATATTGCATTTTGTCAAACTTTGAGGACATATAAAGGCAGCTGTCTTTACTGAAAAAAAATGATCAGAGCAGGTATTCTCTCTATCCATTAAAAAAAAAAAAAAATCCATGGATATTTCCTCCTCTACCTAATAACTTATTGCAAAAATTAATCAAAAAAGAAACCCAGGGCAATAATACTTGACATGCAATACATCTGAAAATCAGAGGGCTGATTAGATGTTGACTAAAGGATAAATAACTTCTTCCATGTCTTTTGCCTTTAAGTTGTGCAAAAGTCACAAACAAATGTTCTAGCTCAGTGTGGAATGATTTGAAAACATCATTAGCGTGTCATTGGTTCTATCAATGGATTCCAAATGAACAGAGACCTATTAAATGGCTTTGAGTATAACAGCTTTGAATAACTGGAAGTGTTCCATTTCCAAAGTAAAAGTCAGTGGGGCTTTACACAAGGTTACCTCAACTTACTACCAAAATCTGAAGCATTACATTTCAATTGGTATGTCACAGTCCTTAGAATTTGTATAATTTCTGCAAATACATGGATTCTGTAAAGGGTCTTTCAGATTCTTTTTCCTATGCATTTCTCATTTTTTTGCTACAATAGTGACATAGCTAAATTTGAAACCTGGTATTCTAAAAAGAAATATTACAATTATTTTTATTTGTCTATGTTTTTAATCTAAATTGTGTGTCACCCATGAAAGTGAACATCTAATATTAGTGGTATGAACCAGAGAGGTACTATGTAAGACTTTTATAAAGGATACCTGTTCTAGGGTGACTCCCTAAACCAGGAGAACATCACACTTATATAAAGGACTCCACATTTTCACCACATTCCATCATCTACAGTACATAGTTTGTCTAGCAGCTCTATCAATAATAGCTGTTAAGCTTTGCAAAATAGTACCACTGACTCAGTATTTACAGAGTTTGCACTTGCAGATGAACAGAATCAATAGGGGAAAAAATTGTATTACTGCTTCCTCAGTCATATTTTTTTAAAACATTGAAACACAGTGCTGCAGTCTCCAGAGATGTAGCTTTGGAGAGGCTCTGAGATGATTGTGCTGAAACCTTACAAGTTCCCTGCCTTTCCTATCCCCTCTGTGCAAATGCAAAATGAGAAAAATGAACTAGCTATTAGTATTCTAATACTGCACTGACTGCACTGATTGTTCTCGGAACAAGGCAATTGAGAAAATCCATGGGTACTCATTAAAACAACTTCCTAACTATTTTTGTGAAGACTATACAAAGCAGACAGAACCATAGAAACCAGAGTAATATAGTTCTTAATTCTCACATGGATATTGTAAGAATTCTTTAGCTGCAACTTATACTCAGTCATGTAAAAATGTTTACTATTGCTTACAAATACATTAACTCTGCCAAAAAACCCCAAAAAAACCAAAAAACCC
>VXBB01019864.1:104353-118148 GCA_013399915.1 Illadopsis cleaveri
AAAAAACCCAACCAAACAAAAAAAAAACCCAACCCCAAAACCAAACCAAACCAAACCAAACCCAACCAAAACAATTTAACTTGCATTCTGTTGTCTAAAGGTGAAAAATCAGAACACAAAACTATTCTGTTATGGAAACTGTAGTTTACCAATATTAGTTTAATTCTGTTCAAAATACAGATTAGCAGCAAAATCAAATTGTATCAAAACTCAATATAACAATGTAAAGAAAGCTTTTCAAAATACATAATGTTCTATAAAGAAGAGAATTAACAATTTTAAAACACGTAATAATAATGCAGAGCTGTTTTTTGAAAACCACTTAAAACGTTTCTTCTTAATTACTCTCATTTGTTACATTTTCACTTTTCTGTTTACTGTTATTGGCACTTTCAATCACAGCATTTAATTTTTTTAATAGCTTTTAAATAGTACTTATCAAAACTAAGTATAATGGATATGTCATTGTGTGAATTGATACTGACACTCTGCATAGTGAATATGTTTGGAAATTAGGTCTACATTTAAATTTGGCATTGAAACTTCAAAACCTGTGTGAAAGCAGATTAATGCATACCTTAGGTGACGTGAAGCCTCCAATAAATGAAGACAGTATATTAATTATATGAATGACACGATATCCTGCTTTATTGTGAGTCTGTAGAAGTAATGCATTTCAGAAGAACTCATTTATGGATTCACCTGACACTCTCACTAAACTCTCCAGGAAGGTTAATTATTAGCAGAAATACCTTTTTATCCCATCTACTCTACATAGAGTCCTTCTGTGAATTATCATGAGTGTGAACCATTAATCTTATTTTCCCTGCAGCTTTGCTAAAAATCAAAATGTACAATTACAAGCTCATTTATTTGATTACAACTCTGCTTATTGTTTAATAAGTTAATAAAAAGTAGGACTTTTATTTTCTGAATGGGGATTTCTCAGATGCATTTGTCTATTTTGTCACTTGCAGGAGGAATAGGTTAACTGTATACATGTTCATGAGGCGGCATAGAAAAGTAACAGAAATGTTTGCCAGCCATGCCACCTGCCTGCTGGTCCACACTGTTTTGGAAACCCTCTCTTGGAGTACATGGAGAGTTTCTGTGAAATGATCGCCAAGAATATTTCCAAAACTGGTTTTGGGGTGGGGTTTTTATATTTCTTACAACACTTGCAATGTAAAGGGCAGAACTTTGACTGAACCTAATCCCTGCAATTATAGCATACAGTCATTATAAGGCTCTCCATTATAGCAATCTCTCTGATATAAAACTATATCATATCTGAGGTTTGTGTATATAAACTTCTTCTGTCTGTTTGAGAAGGGATTTTGTGCAGTTCACAAAATTGGCACTATAGAAATTTTAAAAAAAATTCTTTGTGAAAGAATTTCATAGAATAGGTTTCACATGTCACCTGTTATTATGAAATACCTCTATAACATCTATATTCTTTGGAAATTAGAAACAAATACTTCACTAAAATATTGGAAATAGTTTTATTATCCATAACAATCTTGGGTATAAATCAATTTAATTTATTTAGCTCTAAAGCTCTTCTTGTATACAAACCTGGAGTTTTAGTTATTGTTTCATTAACTTCTCTCACTCCTTTACCTACAAGTAAAAAGACAAATTATCATTTTCATGAACATATTTGTGTGTTTTTTGTTTTTGTTTTTGTTTTTAAATAGAATGTTAAAACAATACCTGCTGGATGCAACCATCTTCTATCCAATAGAGTCACTTTTAAGACAGAAATAACTTATCTTGAATACTTTACATGTTTAAACCTGTCCACTTGCACAAAAATATCAGAAAATAATTTAGGTAAACAACATTTTTACTGTGGAAAGTTGTTTGGCTAGCTAAGTATTTCATACATTTAGGTCTAAGATGTTTATATCAGTCCCAGTGCTATAAAAGAGAGCCTTATAGAGGGGACAAATACTATATCTAATTATGAATAATAATATATAAAATATAGTAAAAATTGTGTTAGAAAGACATACATTTATGACACAAACCAGCAAGAGCCAGATAGCTTGATTCATAGAACAGGATCAGATATCGTGGGAAAGAGTCACGATTTGTGATTTAAAACGGTGTAATTTGCTATATTTCTGGTACGCTCAGCAAAGTTATGTCCATAGATCCTGATCAAGTTCTGGACTCATCCTTTGGCATGTTAGAAAGGATAGTGTCCCATTGGAAGATTTCATCTTGCATTTTTTTTTTTTTCTCTTTAGGAGCAGAAATTCACTAATTAGATTGATCAAGTGCTAAGAAAACACAAAAAATGGGTAGGACACTCAATGAGTAAGTTATTGTAACCTAATCTTATAGAAATCTTTACTGCAATGTATCTTCAATAAATAAAACAACAAAAAAACCCAAACCAAAGATCATTTATCTCAAATTATTAATTACACAGTATATATGAAAAATCATCTTTTAGGGGCACAGGATAACAATAAATTCTTATATGTAGATCATTTGACAATGCTGAATCAAAGAAGTCTGCCATTACATTAAAGAAAAACAAATATTGCTCAAACTTCAAAACTATTCAGCACACTTTGATATATTAAAATTAAAAATCATATTAAAAAAAGTTTCCCATGGCACCTAACTATTTTCCTCTATTCATATTCCTGAATATAATTTTATTTTATATTCCTGAATTGAGAACTAACAGCCATGTTGATTTTCTTGTGAAGAGCAAATTCAGACCTTATAACTGTATATTTAGATGTACTCTAGAAAACTATATGAAAGTTACACTGATATAAAAGTGGATTATAGGGCAGAGACTTTTTTAATTGTACTGTTCATTTTTATTTTATAAGATTTTCTTAGAATAAAAGCATACCTGCATGAATCTAAAAGCTAGGTTATTAAAAAACTTTTCTTGTTCTTATAGAAAATAATTTATTAAGTACTGAATACATTGAAATACTATTTAAAACTGAGACATAAAGATAAATGCAGTTAAAAGTAGTACTTTATATTGTTTAGGTTTCAGTTGCTGTTGTTAAGGGTAAGCATATGTATGTGTGCCTGCGCATTTGCACACATATATCCTCTTTTCTTCCTGCATGAGTTCTAGGTGTTATGTTCACTTTGATTTCTTCACTATTTCTTTCATAAAATAAAAGCTATTGTTCCATGAGTGTCATCAAATAGTAAGTGGAAAAAATTAATACTACTAAGCAAAACAAAAATATCAGGGAAAATTAATTCCAACCCAGTAGGATCCAACAAATCACTTGAGTAATGACTTACTTTTACAAATAGGTGATTTTCCTGTCCATTTCATATCTGGTTTACATGTCCGATGCTCTGATCCACCAGCAAGAAAAAATCCTGGCTGACAGGTATACACCAAAGTGTACCCTAAGGTAGGGAGGTCTATTGCTTTCACATCTACGTGTGCAGGTGTTTCTGGCTGCCTGCAAGCATGAGCTGCAAAGGGGTTTTTACAGTTAGAAAACATAGTGGCAAGCAGTTTCCACAGAATCAGAGTATCCAATTTGAAATAAATGCGTGACAACTCTGGATAGCTTTTAGCAATGTCAAGTAGCTATTACTTGTAAGAGTGACACTCAGAGTGTATAGTTATATTATTGTGGGATGGAAATGATATTATCATACATTTTTAAAGAATAAACCAAAATAAAATCATGCTAGGAATCAGAAAACAGTTAAAATGAGGGGAAGCACATGACGTTATACATGGTGCAATGATTGGTCCTGTGAATTATTGTGCAACACAGCTTCAAGCATCACTTCCACTCTGTGTTCTGAAAATTGGAGTGGTTATTGGGATAAATAAATCCATTTCAATTGAAATAAAGGTTCCACAAGAATGTTTTGTCATAGAACATTGACTATAACAGATTTGGTTACTCAGTATGCTTCTTTCTCCGTGCCACATGGTGATCATTTATAGCAACCCAAAGATAATTTAAAACAGGATAAGAATCTAAGGTCATTGTAATGAATTACTTTTAGCTTAGGTCAGTGTATTTTAGTACAACAGTTATTTTTATGTCCTCCAACTAACACTGAGTTATAAGTAATTTTCATAACCATGCATAGCCAAGAAAAGATGGGTCTTGCTGAGTTCTAGTTTATGATTCATAAAATACTAGGCAACAAAATAGTTCCATGTATATTTCAAGTAATTTTCCATTCTTTATTAATCCATTACACACCAAAAAAATTTCTGGCTTAATTAAAGTAGTTATAGCAGTAGGTTAACTATAATAGATTGTTTGAGTAAAACTGATAGAATTATTGTGAACTTCATTTAAAAAAATCTGAAAAAAAATCCTTCAAATTAGTACCCCAAATACATCTTTGGTCTTTGAATAGGAAACAACAACAAATAAAACATTTAAAAATCTCTTTTAAATAAAGTTTCCCATCCTTGAAGCAAATAATTTGTCATTAATTTACACATGTATCACTTTGTAACTCTTATAATTGCTCACTGTTCTGTGTGGTTAGAGTAGAAAGCAGACTTACGAATGCATTCAGATTGTATGCCACTCCAAGTTAGGTTAGCAAGACAAGAACGAGTGGTAGATCCCTGAATATGATAACCTTTTCTGCATCTGAAATAGACTGTGCTCCCAACCTAAGGACCAAAACAGAATGTTAGACAGAAGAAGTTCCATCATGTGTAGTCTGATATCAAGACAGTGATAAGTTAATACGTTTTTTTTCAAAAATAAAAATGTCTGCTTTTTACATTTTCTAGAGTTACACTTTTTTTTTTTTAATGTGGGGATGAAATGGTTGAGTAATTGATTCCTTTCTGATCTTATTTAAAAGCAATATGTGGAGAACCTCTTATATTGCATTTATTACTATTAAGTTTTATTTGAGATGTTCAACTAACAGCATGAAGTCCTGGAAAACCTTCCTATGGTCAATTATGATATGATCTTCCTCAAAAGACAAGGTAAAGTAACTGAGAAAACGCTCTTTAGATTTCAACTAAGAATAGAAATGCATGAAAGCTACATACAAAATTGCAGATGAGAAAGAATTTTCTTGAGAGATGAGAGAGAGATTGTGTGGAGTGTTCAAGTAAAATTAATTTATTGATGGTACTGACAAAAGTAACCAGAATGTAACTCCAGGCCAAGTTATTTAATGATACAAGGCTAATCAGTAAAGCATTACTTTTATTTTGGATAAAAAATCTTGGCAATAATAAATAATAAATTAGACAAAATTGACATTATTGGAAATTTTATTACTTTAATAAAGTAACATCACACAGACAAGTTGCAAATGAGTAGTGATCAATGTGTATTAGTAAGAGCTTGCAGTTACAGAAGGCAGATAGCTCTGCACGGCAAATGTCATAGAAGAACTTCAGTGGAAATTAAAAGTTAGTATCTTCAAAAGTAGCTAACTGCTATCTATTCACTCAATTATATAAAACCTGCTTATCATGACAGATGTTCAGCAAATGCACATCATTTCTCCCAGAAGTAGCTTGGGAAAACCACTGGTGTTTTTAAAGGTCGTATTACTGATATGGCTTTGCAGACTTATGTCATTCTTAACTATTTTTAAACATATTATTCTCTCTATCCTGCCAAGGACACACAGCATGTCTTTAGTAGGGAGTGGAACAGTGTGTGGCTAGTCTTGAGCCTAAGTCATCTTACTTGTGTCAATTCTGGTATCTGTCAGTAAAAACAAAATGCAAATCTTTTCTCAGTGCTCCAAAAGACTGAGCAAAAAGTAACATAGGTTCAAGGTAGTTAAAGAGTTATACTGCTTTTTCATTTTACTGGTAAAAATTAAAATGAAAGCAGCACACTCTTTGTATAATACTTGGATGAAAACAACTGAGGGCTTCACAGCGTAGTGAAGCACAAAAGGCAAAGAATAAAAGGGGCAAGACAAGATGCTGGTAGACAGGGGAAAACCCTGCAAAGATCTGCTGCCTGTCATCACACTGTTCTATAATGAGGAAAGACTGATGAATAGTGTTTTTATAGAAGCTTGGCTATGTCATACAAACAGGAAACCCATGAATAATGTATGAAAAAACCCCAAACAATCTACTCCCATTGCCATTAGAGAGAAGTCTCCATGTTGTGGTACGAGATAGCATTCTGAGAGCAAACAAATACTGGAGAAAGACTTAATGCACAACAGAGGAAGACTTAGTATGGCTTCTAGAGGTGAACGGGAAGAGAAGATCATTCTGCATAAACATGAACAACAGACAGTAGAACAGTGAATTGGCCAGTAAAATTCAGTTATTGAAGACAATTTGTGAGGCAGATAACAGGGGGAGAAAAAAGAAAACAACCTCCTGATAAAATTAGGTGCAAAGATTAGAGTTGTTTTTGAAGAGAAAATGGGGACAGGTACAGGATCAAGATGAGACATCGGAAAGGTAACTGCATCTATTACTGGAAGCAGAAACACTGGAAGCACTTTGAGTAAAGCCACAAGATTTGGCTCAGGGAGAGGTGCCTCAGTATCTGTGAGCCAGGCAGGAGCAGAAGGTGAAGGAAAGAGCTGACAGCCATAGCAACAAAAGACACAAAAATCGCAGGGGAGAGAGGCTATCAATAACCAGAACACTTACATAAAGGACTTTTTGGAAAACAGTACTACTAATTTGGTCGCAATGGGCACACTGCCCTAGGCTCAGAAATAAGGAGCAAACCCAAACAGAACTTATTTTAAATTTTAGTCACACATATTTATACCCGAAGAATCTATCCACACAAAGTTTATCAATCTATATAATGACTGTGAAATAGTCATTGTTGCATCTACAGTAATTTCCTCAGTCACTTTTCTGACTCTCACTTGTTAAACAAACAACCTGTGAGGAATTTGGAAATTATAGAAAGGATATTCATCACAGAGAACCTGGACACAACACAGGATAGTTTTATCATCTCTGACTGAATAAAATATAACATGATTTTCTAATTTAGTAAAGCCACTTGCTGACTTTTATTGTCAAGGACTACATGGCCTTTGGATCACACAGGTCTTTGGTTGTTAGGTATTTACTGACTATTCATCAATGTATGAAAGAATTATTATCATGAAGCAAGGTAATTATATTATGTCATATCATATTAAGTAATCAATTTATAAATAGCCCTCCCTACTGAAGTCTCCTAAAGGATTGAATGCATGATATATTGCAAGTTTAGAAGTTCTTTCTTTAAGCTGAATGTTCTAAAAAAAGCTTGGAATGAAGAATGAGTTTTTATTCAAAAGAAGGTGGAAATTTCTCAAGGTTTGCATCAGACGTTTAACACTACAGAAAATGTTTCTCATTAAATTTCTTACAAAATACATGAAATTATGAAATACACTTCCATTTTATAATGCTAATAAATAATAATTTAAAAATTACCTCATAACCTCTGGAACTGTTTTGTATTCCAAAATGTGGAGTACCAGGGTCTGTACAAGTATTGTGAGCTGGATCTAATGCAAAATGTGAAGCACAACACATATTATTACGGTATGGAAAAAATACTCTAAAACTGTTTGCAAAGATTAAATAATTTAATCAATGTCTAGTGATGACAAGAATTCAATTTTTAATGGAATGTGTGTTCGTCTATATATTACATTAGAATTTCCAAATAAATTACCAAGTATATCATAGTAATTTGTTTCAGTACATTGTCATTATTTTAAAATATCTTTGCAGGTATTTCTGGTAGTACAGACTTTACAGTTAGGATTGCATTAATTTTTAGCAATCTTATCCTTTTAAATCTCTTTGAATCCATAGTATATTTCACTATTCAAAATGCAGTTGGAATACATAGAGAAATCTTTAGAAATCTTTATCTTTTCTTCATTTCAAATGAACTGCTTAATAATAAATATTTCTAAAAGAAACACCCCCAAAATAATAATAAGAAAAACCAAAACTCCTCAAACCCAAAAATCTTACAAACTGAAAAAACCCAAACCCATAATCAGCCTGCTTTCTCATAGCGAGCAAATACTTTTGATTTTTGTATAGATTTTTTCTATGCCACAAAGAAAACAAGTTTCTAATGGAGCATCACCTCAGTTGTTGCTGGAGAAAAACATTCCCTCCATGAAAAAAGCTCATGCCAACAGAGTAAAGCTAATTGTTCTTTTTCATGAGAGTAACTTAAAGCAACCTGAAACTATTTTTTCATTCAGTAATGCCCATATTCTGGTGGTGGCTTTGGAGTTGCCCAGTCATATTCACCATTTAAACAGCACAGAACTTCATTCAGTGGATTTTTCTCAGTTCTCTTGGCAACTGAGTCTGCTGAGTGCTGACACTGAATTATGAAGAACACATCTTGTGACTATATTTCATCTGTAACAGTTTTTAGTTTTCTGTAGAGCAATAAAATTGAACTTATGATTTACAATAATGTGATATTTCTTTTCACTCTTAGCCAACTCTCATTTTCAATATTGACCATCAGTAGAGCATGCATATTCAACTGGACTGATATTTACCAAAGGCTTCAAAATTAGGCGGATGTTGACCTGAAGTGTAAGAATAAAAAGCAAACATGCTCTTGACATTGAGATGTTTGAACAGTTCAGGAACTTTTTAAAAATTATCAACAGCTGGAATTCTATTTCTAATAATAGACACATGAAGCTGAATTGAATTTTTAAGATAGATCTCATCTGAAGAACCCAAAGCAAGACTTCTCAAAGTATTCCAAGGAAATCATGGCTACCCAGAAGCAGAAAAGACTCTCCTATATGGTATTTTTATGTCTAGTTCTAGATATTGTTCACTGCTCTTAATCTTCAAATTGCTTAGAAATTTTATCTGTAAATATGTTAGATGATCTAATATTTTCCTTTTACAATAACATAAAAACTATGATGTAAAGGAAAACCTTGTATCTTTGATGCACTGCTTTCCATGTGCTTCTAGATTATACTATATAAAATATAAACAGAAATGTCATCATTACATTTTCAAAGTTGATTCTTTTCATTGGACCTGAAAATTAGCTTTTTTAAGCCTTCTTGCCTCTGTAGCAAAATATAGGTGTAAGATGACTGCCCAGTTTGCACAAACTATGGAGAGGAGTCTTGAATTTATACAAAAGATTTCTGTTGACTATTATGTCTTCATTTAAAAATGCCAGCTGTTTTCAATAATCATGGTTACAACCTTTTCCCAGAGTGCCCTGCTCTTTCATACAGCCAGTGTCTCTGCCACAACAAAATATATAAATGGCCTACAATCTACATCTGAATATGTTTGTTTAGAAATATCAATTTATTTATTTTTTTTTACTATAAAACTAAAATAATTTTCTCTAGCAAGTCACCCCAAGCGGGATCAAGTTCTGATGTCAGTGGGAGTTAAAGGTGTCAATCTGATTGATGTAACATGCTAAAAGCCTACCAGCTGCACAACAGTCAATGAGAAACTGAGAGTATTTGGGAGTTCATCAGAATTTCAAAAGAACAGAGATGTACAAGCCATGTTCACAAAGTCGAAAACACTTTGATTAAGGATCAATTCTGAAAAATGCCTTTAGCTCTCTAGTGACAAAAGCTGGTCTTTAATCTGCCACAGTCTCCTGCATGTCCAAGAGATTCTAGAAATAGATGGAACAAATTTATGCATTTGCATGTATTGACGTTCTGCATTTCCAGCAGACAAGCAATCATGTAAATTTACAAATGACTTCATATGTGATTGTATTTATCCTAAAGTTTTCATATTCCAAATATAGCCTTATTTAACTAGTTCTTTTTGTATTACACAGACCTTTTCTATACTTGGATAACTAATTGCTAGATTTATGATAGTGTAATAGTTTATCAAGAATATTCTCAGTAGAAAATGCATTAGTGGTAATTATTACCAATGCATGTTGGCTGAATTCCACTCCAAGTACCATCTGCTTGACAGAATCTTCTTGAAGAGCCTATCAGAATAAAAGGAGGTCTGCACTGAAAGCTAACTTCAGACCTGTAGGTGAAACTTTTTCCATTGAGGCGTCCTTCTGCTGGAGTACCAGGATCACCACAAAACACAGCTGATACAGAAAAATGAAAAGAAAAAAGTAGATATTAAAATCTGTACATGCTTTAACCTGAAGTATTCTTCATTGTTTTATGTGCAAGGCAGGCATACTGGATATGAATGCAAAGGGTATGTTCATTTATCTCCTAAATTCTTGACAGCAATTTAAAATAAATAGTCAATGTTATAGCTATTGCAAGCATAAAACTGAACCTGGAAAAATAGACCTTTTAACTGAGACACTTAAATATTGATTAGATTTGGATGACAAAATAAGCCCCAAGTAGACAATGCTATATTGCAATGCTTAAAAATGAAACCATTTTTCACATCTGACGCCCTCAGATGAGTAGGCTGGAAATTTTTGCCCTAATTAGATAAAAGGAAAAATATTTATCAGGATCCTAACAAGATTTCAAGCACTCAAAGAGTTGAGTTGACAGATTCAGAAAATGCTAAAAAACAAATACGAGCAAGACGTGGGTATGTACTCGCCTTCAGAAAGAAAAAAATTCTTAGAAAGGCTATGAGCTATGAGCTTAAGGGTTAGCATCCTTATTTTCACCTGTTAATGGAAATGGAAACAGGGAAGAAAAGAAGGGATAGTGGAAGGGAATATTCCAATCATGCTTACCAGAAGTCAAATTCAGAACGTACAATAGGATTACCAGTATGGCAAGTAGTGATGGGTCCAATTAGATAACAAGAGATGAGAATGACATTTGTGAAAAGGAAGAAGACTGTAACCTTTAATGGGCACAGCCACTCAAATTTCATAACAAGGTAAGCTTTATGGTACAAGGAAGGAGAATCCTGCAATAATTCATATATTACCTGATGTAGCTGAATCCTTTTAAAATTGTGATTCTGTGACTGTACCCCAAGACAACTGATTGCAGCTTTGGTGAAGCCCAACACAACCGTACCCTGAGAACTTACGCAAACACTGTGGGATGTCTCCCCGCCACACTCCTCGCCCTTCGCAGGAGAGAATGGCTGTGTTGGACAGCTGATAGCCCTCTGCACAGCTGTAGCTCACACTGGCACCCCAGCGAAAATCAGAGCCTTCCACTTTCCCATACAGGACTGCTGGAGGGGGGCCACAAGTAATAGCTGTGCCAGAAAAGAAAAGTTACAATTTCAAGAATTTATAGGGTTTAGGAATATGTAATATAAAATACACTCATACATTTGAATCTAAAAAAAAGGTAATTCAGGGTATTGCTCCAACAAAACATACCTGTATTGACAAAGCAGCCTGTGTCTTTCAGAAAACTAATTTAAATATCAAAAAAAAGGCTATGGATTTAGGAAGTCCCTGAGTGCTAGGTTGCTAGAAGCCCAAAGGGTACATAGCTTACTAGTTTTATACTTTTCCTTACATATTCATTACTGATTATTTTTGACAACAGGTTACTAAGCTAGGTAAAGGTTTTCAATAAACTTTATTTCTTTCAATAAATAGGTTTTTATGATTCTAAATTTCTAAATATTTGTATTTTATTTTAAACTAATTTTGCAGGACTATTTAATATGACTGTCAATTCACCTGCTGATTTTCTAAGGCTTTCCACACTCAATGGTAATTAACCTTATGGTTAATTAAGGGCTAAGAAAATATTCTGATGTTTTCCACCTTCTGACAAGAGTGCCCAAAATGATGAAATCTGGAATGTCCAGGTTTACATTTCCATATAATTTCTTTTAACAAACCACAACCATAAAATCACTCAGGTAGTAATTTTCATGACAGAAAATGCAGTCAGTTGAATACATATGCCAAAATTTAATTAGTAGGCTAGACATAGATATCACAGTGAAGTGGTGCTAGGTGAGTTGGCATCCTAGGCCATTTGTAAGCAGAAGATGCCCTAGGCTGTTAAATTTACTCCCCGGGCTGCTGAAGTTGTGTTAACAATTTTCACCAGGCTGCCTTGTCTTTCAGCCTCATCTCCACTATGACCTTCCTGCTAGCACTTGTAATTAGCTATTTGTGAAGCATATTTTTGGCTGTTTATGATGACTACACTACTGAAACAAGGGAATCTTTTACAGAAAGCTTGGCTTGCAGAATTCTGTTACAGAATTGTGTCCATCTAATCCAAGAGAAATGAGCCAAAAAGGAAAATGAGTGCTTCGTTCATACTTTTTTAAGATGAGCACTCTGACAATTTTCATTGCAGAGTAATTTGGTTCTACTTTAGTCAATAATGTCGCTATTTTGACTGCTATTCTACCACAGCATATATACAAAACAAATGTATATTCTACAGAAATACTTACCTAATATTTTAGTTGCATTTGGAACAGTAATTGTTCCAAAGAATATTTTCTTTTTGTTTTTTAATAAATAAAGACACCAGTTTGTGAATATCACATAAGTGTCAAAACAGTACTTGTAAACTGTTCAATTCAAAAGATCACCTTTGCAAATTGGTTTACTCTGGTTCCAAGTGCTGTCTTTCACACAACGCATGGTAGATGAACTTGCAGGTTCCATCAGATATCCTGGATTGCACTGGTAGCTGACTGTCTTATTAAAGGTAAAATCATTTCCAAACTGAATGCCATTTGCCAATGCACCTGGATCTCCACAGTTAATCACTAGTGAGGAAAAGAGAAAGGGAATTTTTTTTAATAAAAATATAACCATGCATACCCAATGTCCTTTCTTTTAGTGTACAATACAAGAAAAAAATTGTTTCTGTCAAGAAAAGTTACCTTTCTCAGGCATTTAAATAGCATGGACCAAACATCACTTTCCTTTAACACAGTAGCCTCGTTGGCATGCTCTACAGCTACTGCAGACTGCAGACACAACTTCTTCTACCCTCATACTGAGACCTTTGTCACATGAAGCCTGAAGCTGACGGTGCAATGCAACCGCAGCAGAGTTATGAAATGTCTCTTTTATTCCCCCCTTTTTTATATTTCTTTTTTTGTGTGTGTGTAGGTATAAAATTACTGATGTACTGTTAGTCTGGCCTTGTCACTGGGGCAGTACCCCACTTGCCTTGTAGCACTCCTCTGGCCCCTGCTCACCTATCCTGATGCAGTACCCCAGTCTTGCTGCCCCCTGATTCTTGGTCCTTAGCAAAATGATGATTGATCAATTCTGAGTCATTTGGCTTACAATAAAAACTGGCACAGTAATGTATCCAAATATACAAAATTTGATTTTGAGCTACCAAGATTTCCTTCTCCAAGCATAAGCCACAAGGCAAAAAAAAGGGAAAAAATGCTAAAGGAAACTCTACAGGAGCAGCTAAATATAACATTCTTCTAAAAAATATTAATATCATTAGATTGACATTTCTGAGCTAAACAAATACAATGAAGTTACCTATGTAGCCATTTTGAGAAGATCTAGAAGCATCTAGCATGTGTTATAAGAGAATGTACCTTTAGATATGAAAAAATATTAATGTTTTACAGGACAAGTAAATGTGGAAAAATGTGTTATCTATCAAGACAATAATTTTCAGTAGGAAGGCTGGATTACTTAGTACCTAAAAGCTTTAGGGGAAGAAAATTTCTTTCTGACCTGTGCAGTCTGGAGCAGTGCCAGTCCATGTCCCATTAGCAGTACAATGTCTAGTAGTTAGCCCTGAAGTTTTGTAACCTTCCCAGCAGGCATAAATGACTGAGCTGGAGAATAATATTCCATCAGTGTATATTATCATACCATTGGCTGGTGTGCCAGGGTTCCCACAAGATACAGCTGCAAAGAAAAGATTT
>VXBB01019864.1:118206-134388 GCA_013399915.1 Illadopsis cleaveri
AAGATTTTTTTTAAAAAAAAAAAAAAAAAAAAGGATTTTGATTACAGGTGACTAACTGGGATGAAAAAAGTAAAAGAACAAGACAAGTTTAATAGCTTGTCTTATAAAACACCTATAGCAAGTTTTACTGAGAAAATATGTAATAGGTATATTCTTGAAATAACATTTTATTTCTCTTTGTTAATATTATTACTTTAATTTGTTGGGGTTTTTTATCCTTTTCTTTTCCAATTCCTGATTCAGATAGTTTGCCCTTTTTGTTTTACTCCACCCAGTACAGTCACTGGAGCAAATAAAGCTCATTCAGGAATTTCTGACAGACCTCTACCTCTGTTTTGTCTTTTGGAAATTTTTTCAGTTCTCTTCCTGCCTTCTGGTATCTCCATTTTCAATTGTAAAAATGCATAAATAGTAAATTGTGACCTTCTTCTTAATTTATTTTTTTAAATAGAAAAGAATAGGCACTCTGTTGGCCTCCATATCTTTTGGGCATCTATATCAATCCTTTAAGGCAATAATAATGTTTCAGCTTCATATGCCCAAGATTTGGCAGCGGCTTACCTTGATTACTTTGATTACATGCTGGGGGTTTTGGAAAGTGAGGAGGTTTTTTTCCAGTGGACCTACCAGTCATTAAAAGAACTTGGAGTATTGTTTTGAATTTTCTTAAAAACTTTTCTAGCAACTCCACTCTTTTGAGACCCCCACCTAGAGTACTGTGTCCACCACTGCCATCCCCAGCAGAAGAAAGACTTGACCTAATAGTTATAATCTAATAATTAAAATATAACAGTGTTAGGTTTTATGATTAAAACAAAGACAATTTGCCAATTAAAATTAGTTTACCATTTATGTTTGGAACAATACCTTACTGCCTTCTTTAAATCAATATTTAATCACTTTTAAGTTTAAAGGTTTCAAATAGTGAAGAGAAAAATTCAACAGGTTGGAACTTGAACTTGCAGGAATGAATAGGTATTCTTGTCCTAATCTCATCCTTACTTAGATTAAATAGAAAACAATTGGAGGACTATAAAAAATGGGAAAAAAAGAGGCTTTTTTCTTGTTTTTCTTTTTTAACTGAAAGGAGAAGGTTGAAGCAAACACTATAATGAAAGGGGGAAAAAATCAGCATATAAAACACTGATAATTGCCACTGACTTCCGCTGTCCTACTATCCTTAATATCTTCATGTAAAGGAAGTAGAAAGGATACTGCAAAGTTTCAGTTTTCTCTTGAAAATACTGATTCAAATACTGATCCTGTTCCCATTGCCATTTTTATATGGTTATGATATCTGCACTGACAGAAAACTAGTCTGTGCTGAAGAGTACTACAAAAGAACAATTGTTCTCAGAATAAAACGTGTACGTAAAAAAATTGCTACAAATATTTTGTTCTATCTTCCATTTTATCATTTGGTTTAGGAAACAACAGATACTACAAAATTCATCAACTCTGATGAATTAGAAAAAGTAATTTTTCAAATATTCCTGGAAAATGGGAAGTCATTATAAAACTGAATTTAAAATCTTCTATTACTGCTTTCCAATTTTAACTGCACAAAAGTAATAAAAATTCTTTATGCTTATTTGTCTTATTTTAAAATGTGATTTTCAGAAATATTCTGTTGCATTTCTTCTGAAAGAGGCAGCATAAAAATATCTCATTAGAAAATAGCCTAACTTCTTTTGAGAAATATGTATTGATTTATTAATTTATACTTAATTTATATATTCATTTATGCAACTATATTTTATCATTTATTCAGTCTTTGATGCTTAGATATTACAAAAAAGATGACAGATTTATTTATCACTCCATTTTCATATCTTCAATCAAAAGCATTTATTTAGTATTACATTTAAATTAGGTATCTATTATTTATTTTCAGGCTAATTATTTTTTAACTAAAATTATTTTCTCACAGACTTCTCTATAAATATATAATCCAACACTTTAGCAGTTTGGATTTAAGTTTTCAAGCAAAGCATGAACTGCTTGCAAACATTTTTATATCACTTTTCTGCAGAGTGTTATGAAAGCATACTTCTGCCTAACAAATTTTTTCAATCAAGGAGTAAAAATTCATTAGGAAGTGTGTCAAAAGTGTCAAAATGCCAACGTGTCAATACCTACCTTCACACACAGGCTGTATACCTGACCAGGAGCCATTAAGCAAGCACGTTCGCTCTGCAGACCCTCGCAGCTGATAACCCATTTCACATGAGAAACGGAGCAGACTTTTTGTTTTGAACTCATCCCCTAGTCTAGACCCATGAGCCGGTACTCCTGGATCATCACAAAAACCAGGATTATTTCCTGCAAAACACAACAGAGCACAAATATTGCCAGGGACATTATGTGCAAATGTAGTGGCAGTGAATGAATAGTGCCACTGCATTGTTTCTATTACAAGCAATCCCTTTTCTCCACTATTACGGAGGGAAACTAAAGCCAAAGATGAAAATACATATCTTTTTACCTTACTTCTTTTCTCAGACCAATACAGGCCTAAACCCAGAACGTGATAAAAACAAAAGCAAAAAGATAATTGAGAGGACAGGAAGCACCTCTGTCACTTTTTGTCAGTTCAGCAAATCTGTTGCTTTTTGATAGAAATATTTTCCACACATTATGTTATATTGTTTAACTTGTACTGGTATCTTCTAATAACAAGAATTAAATAACAGCAAGAGTGAGGAGAACCATATTCAAATTTTTAGGAAATGCATTTGAAATACATATAGCTACAGAAAATACTCCTGCCCTTGTGTCTGTCAGGAAGGAAAATACCTCATAATTTTTCTTATCCTCTAAATTTCTATGCAAATATTGGTTACAAATTTAGAAGAGAAAGAACATATCGCAAGACAGAGCTCTGAAAAAAGTTCTCACAAGTCTGATGAATCAGTCAAGTGCTTTATCACATATGGTGGCTGTTACAGGAGATACTACGCAAGATAGTTAAGGAAGCACAATCTCAGTATCAACAATTTATTATAAATTTTGGTATAAAATTGTATATCTCCTAAATCCTTCCATGTGTACATTGCAGTTAACAGCAATATTATCCTGTGTTCTCCACTTTTGAATTATATGTCTAAATTCAAAGGTTTTGAAACTGTAAGTTTTGATGTTGGGCTTTGATTTTTTTTTTTTTTTCAAAATATATGTAAACACTTTAAAATATTAAAGTCTATGTGTTCTTAAATATGTTTCTCTTCATAGGCATCCCTCTCATATGAAAGATAAAATCCTAAACAAGAAAAAACAATATCAAATTTTTGAGAAAACTCAAATAGTTCATTTGGAAATTAAAATTTTTGTGTGTCAGAAAGCACAATTATGTGTGCTTCATAAGGTTTTAATTATAGCAAGTATGAGTGGATACAGTCATGATTTCACATAAAAGGAGGCCAAGACAATTCCGGAATTCAAGACTAACTTGTTGGCTTTGCTTGTGTTCACTTTGTGTAGTACTAGGTTCTTCTAGAATAGACTGGTCTTGCCACCCTGCCCTTCAGCATTTGGACCTTGATTTCCTGGTGTAAATACATGCTAGTAAACAGTGTGAGTGTCTGAAGTGAGCTGGTATATTCTGTCTCTCTGTGTACGGTGAAACTTACTCTCCAGGACACGGTGGCTGCCTCCAAACTGACTGTTGAGGATGATCTCCAACACACACATACTTGTGAAGTATTTGTTGTTTGATGACTGCCAGGTATGATGGGTAAAAATTAATCTGGGGACAATTCAAAGAGTATCATGGTCTCAGGGATCAAGCACTTTTATACATGACCTATGCCCTGGCACTGCGAAAGCAGAAGTCCAGATGTGGCCTCTGGTTGCCATTTGCTTCCACTTACTCTAAGATACTACTATTTCACAGACAATTCTGTCTGTTCAAAATGTGTAAAATAACACGAGGACTGTGATTCAGGCTCCCATTGTACCATGTTTATGTCAAGAAACAGATATATCACACATACTTTGCCTTGTGAATGTAAAGGGATTTTTCAGGGCAGAATGATCTGTGATTCTGAAAACTTGATTATGTCTTAGTTGCTTTGGGATTTTGCTGAGGGAATTATTCCAAATGAATGATTGGACATTTTTTTTTCCTTGGACATACCAAGTTTTGACTTGGATAAAATTTGAACTGCAACCATGAAATTTGCTAGTCAAAGGGTATAGACAAAGGCAGTTACAATAATATGAAGGTCTAGTCCCCTTTTTATTTAGCAATGTAGAAGACTCAATATCCATTATTGAAATATGAGTGTGGCATTTTAAACAAAAATGTCAACTATTGCTTAATTCATAAGATACAAAAGTCCAGCATTGCAACAGGTCCCAGATGACAACAAACCCTGAGATCATATTTATACCATCATAGAACCATCAGGCATTCAAACATATATTAATATATAATAAAGAAATTAATCCCATTCTGAAGGAGACTACAGGTTTTAAACATTATATTTGGACTCTTTTTCATATCCCTGAAGTATAAAACCAATTAGAGTTCACAGTCATCCTGGGCAAAATCATTCTTTCACAGGCATTATGACAATGAATTATTCATACTGGATTTTGATAGATTAATCTGAATATCTAACTTGGACAGTGTAGTTCATTTTACAATTCTAAATACCTTAGTGAAATGAGACACCTTTTAGGTTTTCTTCGGCTTTTTTTGGGGGGGGAAGTTTTTCTTTGCTTTTCTTTACATTGAGCCAACAGAGACAGACTTTCATTTCCCTCAGAAATCATCTTGATCTCAAGATGGTGACCCATTGTGTTCAAAGTTAGAAAAATTAATTCTGCATCAGTAACAATGTTTTAGTTACACTAGACATAGTTTCCCCACCATAAGACATGAGTACAGGGCTCTTTAATGTTTTCAAAATCTATGAGTCTATAAAAATCATGTCATATTCATGACTGAAGATACTTGAAGAGTCTCAATTATTAGCAATTAAAATTTCCCTCCACCAACATGAGATTTTTCCTTGTGGTGAGAAATGTTGGATAATAGCACTAGATTGTTATCCAACTATTCAAGTCTTCAGATCAATTCCAGCAATTTCAGACCTGGGATATTATGCTGGATAAAAAAGTGAAAGTGACATAAATGTGAGCTTAAGATAAGCAAGAAAAAATTTCTTGTTGTGCAGTGACACCTTTCGGGTCTAGGCATAGAGACCATGATGCCAGTGAGATCTAGCAGTGTGAGAAGGATCTAAACTTGCCTCCTTGAGCAACAGAGAACAGAAAAGAAACAGTAGTGATTTAAATTCACTTCCTTTTCTCAGTATTTCAAATTCTGCTCGGCATCCTTGCATAATCATCCTTGCAGCTCATAAATGGACCATTTTCAATGAACACTTATGGAGATATTTTTCAAAGTACTAAAAATAATTCGAAGTACCTTACACCTATTTAAATTAGGTCAAATATGAACTGAACTGCATTGAATCACATCAGCCCAACAGTGGGCACATCTAACAATTCAAGGGAAGTGATAAGATTGTATAATGGGTAATTATGAACAATTTTCTCACTAGGAAATTTTCTTCTTAAACCATTCAGGTATTTGATTTTTATATACCAAAGTGTGTATACCTGTTTATCTTACAAAAGCTATTATGCTAATATATGCTGTTTGTGCCCTTAGGTGCCAATCCTCCCCTGAACTCTTCACTTGAACAAAACTGTGTGATGTTTTATGGCTTCTTCTAGATTTACATAGTCTAGGGGAGAACAAATGATTTCTGTACTTCCTGACAGCACCAAGAACACATCAGACATTTATAGTGTTTGCACATAATGACAACAATATATTTCTGCAAGAGATAAGAGGAGCAAAATGTACAAAGTTTACCTTAATACCTTTGCTGTGGAGTTTCTTAATCAAAATTTTCTGATGCAACAACATTAGTTTACACAAAGTGTTCATATAAATATAATGTATCACATTTATCCTTTTTAAGCAAAACTTTTCCAGGTTTAAAACACTGTTTTGCTGTATCTGCTATACACTGCACTGTACAACTAGAGCATGTGGCTGAGGAGTGAAGTTGTAAAGTATTGACAAAGACAATGAGATGATTATGAGAATACTTCAGTGAATGGGTGCGATACAGCAGACTGGATATTGGTGAAATTAAAATATAACTGGAAAATAAACAGAACAAGCATTTGCTAAAAAAATGTGTGAGAACAGCTTTACTTGTATGACAAGGTGACATTCAGATAATAGTTGGTAGAAGTACCTGAACAGTGAGGGAGAGTCCCACTCCAATGGCTGTCTTCCTGGCATTCCCTAGTGGAATTTCCTATGAGCCTTCGACCCGCTGTGCAAGAATAGTGAACTATGGAGCCATATGTAAACTTGTCTCCTGAAAGAATTGCATTTGCAGGTACCCCAGGATGTCCACAGGAAATGGCTAACAAAGGTAAGAATGCAACATTATGAGATGTTCTCGTAGCACAGAAAAAATCTCTTATAACCTGTAAATACAAGGCTGGTTCCACAAAATATACATGTTTGTCTGGATTTCAGCTCTCACATAGCTTCAGTTTTCTTGTTGCTATAAATGGTTTATTGGTCATTTGTAAGATTAAACACAAAACTATGTATAAAACTAGCCTATCCATTTTAGCCTTTCTCTAAAAAATATATAGATTTCTTTCCTCATCCATTTCTGTTCATGATCCTTCCTTACAAAGTACATCTTATTTTGGTTAGCAATAGGAAGAAAGACACCAAATAAGGCTATCGCTATAATGTGCTTATATATTGCAGATATGATAAAGTAAGTAGCTTTATTGTATCTACAACTAGGTATAGTTTAAACAGCATAGTGAAATAAAATATTTATTCAGTAATATTATTATAGCAATGTGATGAACTAGAGTGAGCAAGAGGAAAAGGGATTACTGATAATTTTTATCATTTAAAATCATACTTATTTTTCTAAGATACAAGAAGTAAGGAACATTCTTGCACCAGTGAATATTCTTGCCAAACTAAAAAAAAAAAAATGCACCAATTTTGTATTTAAAATGGTGTATTTTCCCTAATTATTTTACTACTGAAATATGAATAAACCCACTTTATCAGGTTATAGCTCTTCTTGACAGGCATTGAAAGCGTAGACGGTTGGTGAAAAAAAAAAAAACAAACAAGAAAGATGCTTGGGTCACATGAATATTAGATACATAGCAGTATGAAAAGCATAATAAAGAAAAGAATTCACCAACCTAGTGACATTTCTAGCTCTGGTAAATAAGTGTAAATCCATGAAATGCATATTTTAGTAAAAAAAATTGCAATTCTGTTAGCCAAAAACTTTTAAATCATCTGATGCGTTTCAAATTAAAATATACTTTAATTTCATTTACTACTTCTAATAATTGCATTTCAAATCAGAAATCATGTCAGCAAATTAATAGTGATCAGAGAAGGAAAATATCTCAATGGAAATTAAACCCAGGCAAACTGTTGTTTTGTAAAGATATGAAGCTTACTGAGCATAGGAAACACCAGAAAATTTCCTCCCTCTCTGAGGAGAAAGTGATAGAGAAAATATGAAGTGATGTTATAAAAAGACCCTCTTGAGCAAATTTTTTCTATACAACATTTCACAGATTTGTCCTCACATAAACACTACAATGAGTCTGAAAAAATATAAATATCTGATACAGGCATTAATGGTCTTAGACTATCGTTCTAAATTAAACCAAATTAATAATTTTAGATTTCCCTAGCTGTTTCCAGATACTCTAACAATTCACCAACAGAGGAAATTAATGTTGATTTTCTGGCATTTGAAATAATAGTTCCATAGTTCCCTGGAAGCATTTTTTTAATAAATGTTAAGTTGCATGATATTTTGTCTTAATGTTTTCTTACTGAGACGTACAATTTGTAATGTATTGATCTTAAAGTCCACTTTGTTCCTTAATAGATGGCTACACTTCTTTTTTCTATCATGATTTAAAATCATGCACAAGCCTTTAATGCTAATCGAAGCAAATGGATACTCACACAAACACTTTGGTAATGATCTATCCCATAACCCGTTAGCTTTACAGGTCAGCGCAGATGACCCCAGGAGATAGAAGCCCTTCTTGCAATGGTATGCTACGCTTGTCCCGTATTTGAAACTTTCAGGATAATTCTGCTGTCCGTGACGAATTGCATTCTCCACAAAGCCAGGATCAGAACAGTTCACCACTGTAAGATAAACAATATTCATTGCGGATGCATAAGAGCAATATCATAAATGTAGCAATAATTCTCATTACTTCACCAGCAGCTTGTGACTGTGGTTAATCTACGGTTCCCTTGTGGGTTTTATTTGACTTAAATACGAGAAATATTGACTCCTAAGTAAGACGAGATCTTTTTGCTTTGCAAGTAATACTACAATTTTACTTCAGTTTTTTTAATAGTCTTGGACAAGATACATAGAATCAAGTATACAAGAGGTTCAAAGATGAAAGAGAACTTGGAGGAATTTTTTATCATTCCCTTGGTAGGCTTAGTTTGGTCTTCTACATAATTTTTATGTGAAGGAACAATCTATATTCTAAATAACACTTTGACATTTTCTTTTTTATTAATTTCCCCTAATGAGAAAAATTGCTTCAAATATTAAGGACATTTTCTGCTATTAATATGTGGAACAGGAAAAGGAAGAACAGTGAAAAATCAAATACTTGATAGGGGAGCAGGAGTGAGGGTAAGCACCAAAAAACATGAAGTAATTTTTTCAGATAGCTATTAAAAACCTAAAAAAATATGGATTTTTCGTGACTATTTAGTTTTTATATAAAGCATAGCTACCCTCCCCACACCTTCATTTTATACTCTGCAGAGGCTGCAGGATCATAGAATCATTTGACAGCTTGGGTTGGAAGGAACTTTTTCAAACACTCAATTTTGCTGTTGGTTAATCTGAAAACTATATGAAAACTTATAAACACCTATTCCACCCCTCTCTGTCTTCATTCTGAAAATAACACTATAAATAAAGTAAAAAAAATACTTAAGATATTATTAGTATCATAAATTAAAGCTCATCCAAGAACCACAGGAATCTACCTTTCGAGAATGTCATCTAGTTCAAATCAATTTTCATGAAAAATAAATCAATGGAGAAGAATATAGATAAGATTATCATTTTAGAGGTAAGATATACATAGTGCCTAATGGACTGCTTTTTACTCCTGAATAACTTATTCAAAAGCTTAAGTTTTATCATACATAAAATTTAAATAGGCAGATCAGATAATACACTAGAAGTAGGCACCTTGTGCAAATATTCTTTCATTGAAGGGACATTTTATTCAACCAGCTAAAAAGTGTCAGGATTTTAGAAAAATTCTAACATTCTAAAATTTAATTTGGAGCAAAATCCAGTTTTAATTTATTTTTCCTTATCTTTTAAAGCCACACTCTTAAAAGTATTAAACGTTCATAATTTTAACCTCACAATTCTAAACAAACATATACGTAGGTCTAAAGAATGCCTCATATGAATCAAAAGTTTTCCTTCATAAAAATTATTTTAGAAGTAATATTTGGGGAAAAGAACTCTTTTTGGCATAAAGAAACCCATTTTTCATGTACCAATTGTTATTAAAAACACTGAAAATAGAATTACACAGAAAAGTCAAATATGTTTTTAAAAATCAGGTATTACAATGATGCACACAAAGCATTAGAAAGGTATCATGTAGAATGATTACATTTAATGAAAGAGATCTTTTTTTAATGTTCCTGAGCAGTTAATAAAATATTAGTCTCCTAACTGAAACTGTTCCTATTTGCTTTATAGTGAATCCTATGAAATAATTCACCAGAGAAGTTACATTCAGCTTGCATTATAATAGTTTAGCTTATATTTCATACTAACAACTTTCATTTAAACATATTGTTATAACCATAACATTTTATACAGAAATCAGATATATGGAGGTTAAATAAATACGTGTTTTCATGAGATTTCATTGACGGAAACAAACACCTCCTTAGCTCTTGACTTCTTTTTCCTGTCCCATTAGACGGAGAAAAATATCGAGTCCTAATATCTCACTGCCCTTTGAAAGCTGTGAAAACTTTGGATGTGGAAGTCTGTGTCTCTGTACTTGCTTTGAAGAACTCCAAAAATTCTTTCTTCTGGGGATCTCTATTTAAGGGTATTATCAAGAGAAAATGCATTTTTCTTTTACATGATACATTCTTTGTTACTCTATGGTTACTCATTTTTGTCAGCTAATTCTAATTCCCATACTGGCAACATAACTATCATTGTAGAACAGGGACATGTGTGAAAGTCTGTAAAATGTACAGGCCACTGACAGGATGCCTCATCAAAACATTAAGCTAGATCTGAAGGAGCCCATATCTCTGAACTCACAGTGCAATCCCTTCTTACAGAAACTAGCACAGTTCCCAGAAGCGACACAAGCTGCATCCTAATTAACCCTGTTTCCTAGGCAATTAGACATGGTGTGGTGCTGGGTAGATCCTGCTGTAAAGTTTCTGCTTTTGGAACTAGCCTGCATCCTCTGCATACTTATAAGTTGCCTTGTACAAACACACCCTTAAACTTAATTTTTCCACATAAATGTATACACATTCCTAAACCTCTGAATACACATCTGTATCAATGTGAATTAAAGAAAGCCAGCACTTGTTTTCTGGCATGAGGCCAGTACAGGGTGGCTCAGTCCATGCCATTGTGCCCTGCTACCCTCCAGAACAGGGTGAATTTCCCTGAACTGCTCATGAAGAATGATCCTTCTGTCCATACTAACCCCTGAGCCATGCTCCAAACAATTCCCATGGATGTGCCACTTGCTTCAAATGAAAAACCATCTAAATAAGTAGGAGCAATTCAGCTCCCATGCCAGGCACTGTTTAATTTAAAAATACAGATAAATTTAATTTCCAACAGAGAAGTGAATATTTCAAAATCTTTCTATTTAGATAAAACTATTTTTATGGTAATTTGATTCCCAATCTCACAATTATACTATACCACTACTGTGATCAATCATATAAAAAAAATGAAGTCCAGGGTTGTATGGAATATTTCTACTGGTAAAGAACAGAATTCAAGTCTCCTTGAGACCTATATCCCTGTTCTAATCAGTGCCCCATCTTGCAATGAAACTGTGTATCAAAAATAACTATGGCAAAATAACACTTTTCCATTCTACTGATACCTACCTACCTATTGTAGCAACTACTCCTTCAAGAGCAGTTCTTCCCTTAAATGATACAGATAAAAAAAAGATGGAATTTTCATGGCTGTAACAATATATGAAAAAACCTGTGGAAAAATAATAATTACATCCCTCTGCTAATAGTCTAAGGCTGAATTAATATCGGTTTATCAATATATCAATCATATTTAAAATTTTTGTGTATTAGAAATTTTATCCTGCTACAAATGGGACTCCTTGCTGTGCTCACAGAAATCCACAGTACAGATGCATGTTTAGTAGCCTGCATTTCATATCATCCAAATTTGTTTTGGCTCGGGAACATAGCACTAAAAACTGGGCATACATACCTTAAACAGGACATATACTTTTACAGTAAAATTTCATTAATGAATACGCAAAACTAGTGGAAATTTGCATGTCGACAGATACTACTGAATTTTTAGCAAGCTATAGGACAAGATTCCTACTGTTTATCAGATAAGGTTCTTATGATGTCAAAGGAATCTTCCTCCATGCAATCTATATTTTTAGTTTATTTTCTGGTGGGATTTTGGGTGGTTTTGTTTGGTGATTTTAGAGGTTTGGGGATCATTTGTTTGGGGGGTTTTGTTCGTTTATTTGGTTTGGTTTGGGGTTTTTTTGCTGTTATTGTTTTGTCTGAGAATGACATTGCAGATGCTCCGGTATTCTCTTTGATGGAATGGGGAGGACAGTAGAGATCTACAGGCACAAACTTTTAAAAGAAAATGACTTATAGAGCAAAAATGTAGACAGCTTGTCACTGCATCATAAACTATCAATCACATAGAAGTCTCATTTGGGAGTTGTGGGAACTCCAGAATATCAGAAAGTACTATTGTTTTAAATATAATGTTGAATGCTTATTTTATTTCTAGATCAAAATGATAAACAATGAAATAGAGTACAGATAGAAATTATGTAAAGGAAAAAGCAGTAAAATAAGCAGTGAAATGCCATTTTAGAATTTGTTCAAAACAAAAACCAAAAAGTGATTATTTTTTGGTTCAATTTAGGGGAAATCATTGTTATTGAACTCAAATATGCACTAGATTAGTTGAAAGATAGCATTGAAAGTAATAGTTCAAATTATTTCCATTTTAATCTCAGAATATTCTATTGAAACAGAAGAAAAATCTGATACATGTTGCAAAATTCTCACATTTATTGAAGGTTTTGTAGATTTATGAATACAATTATTTTCAAATATTCTTCTCATCCTATGGATTACTCAAATCTTTCTCTAGGTTTAATTTTTAAACAGCACTCACAAGAACTGTCTCTTTTTTAAGCAAAACTGAGATTATTAACATTAAAAAAAATCAAATATAACTGCTTCAGATTAAATCTTTAACGGGTAACGATGCCAAGTTCACTTATGGAAAGTCAGTATTAGAAATTAAAAGGAACTTTGTTTCATGAAGATGCACTGGCCCAAAGCTACCCAAAATCAATTCTAACTGAACTATTTTTGCAAGTCAATAGGGAGAACAGAAAAAGTTAGTTCTCCATGCAGACCAGAAATGTGGAATGTCCAAGGAATATATTGCAGTCCCAAAATATCAATTTTTCTGTGTGATAGTTTTCACTCCAATACCAGTAGTGTCTCTTTAGACAGCTCAGTGATGAATAAATACAAAACAGTCACCAAATACATAATTTAAGCATGTGCTCTGTGAACAAAATACTTGCATCATACATGAAGTCTTATCAAATGATTATGCAAGAAAATACGATCCCTCAAGTTAAAAAGTAACCACAATTATGCCTGCAGTGCCACTTAAGATCAGCTATCAGTTTTTAAATATATACACAAATGTGCTGTTGCTAAGAAGAGCTGCAGTAAGGAGTACTTTAGAAAAGAATTGGAGTTGGCTGGCATACAGAATTAAGGCAGTATTCTCCCCAACTGCCTTTCACCCTGGGGACTCAGTTGTAAATCACAGTAAGAGTAGACGCAGATTGCATTCTCTCAATGACACCTGTCAAGAGTCGCATGGGAAATGAATTCTGTCAGTCTTGGTTTAGTCTTCTGAGAAAAGCTGGAGAATACTCCAAGTCTGCCCTGATAACTTTGGAACCTCACACTGAGTAGATTCAAACCCTTGAGGACAAAGAAGTTAAAAGACCATGTTAGAGTCCTCTAGGGAAGCTTTCTGTTAAGAAGTTGAATGATCATCAAAAAGAGTATCATTCACAGTATTTAGTTTCTTGTTCTCACTCTTTTTCTTTTTCTTTACAGAAATAATATTAAGCTTTTTTTATAAACTTCCATATCTTTTCAAAAGTATTTTCAAACATTTTTTATGTGAAAAGTATTCCACTAATGTTGGTATCTAGAATATGTTTAGGGACTGACACTAGAGTGAATAAAGCATAGAGAATTCACTCTGTTTTTATGACAAGTTTTTGGAAACGATGTCTATAAAAAGAAAGAAAGCTCTGCTTGTGAAAGTATGATGACAAAACTGCCAGTAAATGGAATTTTAGTAAAGGTCAATGCAAAGTCAAAAACAAACAAGAATGAAAACTTCTCCTATTTTGCCAGCTATCACAACAGCAAACTGAACAGAAAGATAAAATACATACCTGTTATTTTTCTCTTGTGTTCTTTGTATGCAAAATTCAGTTTTGGGAATCTATGTACATAGATGCTAGTGTTAACACAATAGTTTTTGCCAGACAAGTACAAACTCTGGGATCATGACTTGAAGTTTTTTTCTTCCAATTGTTTTTTTATCTGGACATTGTATTTCACCTGGATGAGGAACTCTTCATTTGCCTCAAAAGATGTTTCTACTACCTTTTGAAGGGTCTTTTTCTGATCTCCAGGCTGGTTTCACTCCAGACAGGGGCATCTCTTCCAGATCAAGTAAATAAATATCTCAGACACCTTATGGCATCTCCCATGGCACCTCACCTCCTTATTTAGGGAACTTACTAAAGTGCAAGTTATCCTCCTGAAGAATGCTAACATGCTACCAAATACGAACAGATTAGGTACATCTGACATTTAAATATAAATAAGTCACAACAAAGGCATCTGACTTTGGAAAAAACAAAACTGAACAAAATGCTTTTCTCAGTTTATACAGATCCTTGTCTCCACCATAGATGGAAAACTGCTTAAATTCAGAGCTGCTTTATGTTTGGATGAGAAGAATTGGTTACCAGTCTCAATCTTTCCCACCTTTCTATCAGCTGCCATCAGAAAGGTTATTTTTCTTGTCAGTAAAGGAGTGGAACATATTACCACTGGTTCAAATGACAAAGCCACTAAAGAGAGCATAATAAAATTAGAAATTCTTTGTAGATACAAGATTCCTGATAAGACATAAAAGTTGTATTTAACTTTTCAATAATCTATGAGCAATGAGATAAAGAAAGATAAACCTTTTAACTTAGAAGTTCAGCACAAATGTAGTATAAATAGAGACCTGAATTCTTTATTACTAACCAATAGCCTGGACTTACTGATACAGACTGGAGAATGTGAGCTAACTCAAACCTCTACAGCTTTGCCAAATGGATCCTCCCATTAAAATGTTTCTGGTCTTAAGAAACATATTTCTAGCAGGAGAAAAGCTCATAAATCGTATTTGAAAAAAGACAAAAGGAAATCTGAAGGAAATAGTAGCAAAAGATATCCACTTTTCCTGGTATAGATTATTAATATAACTCTGCCTTAATACAGGCAGAAAGTATGGAGTTTAATACAGCAGTTCTTGCTTCAAGCATAATGTATGGAAAAATGACCTGCAGTGCAATCAGGACTGCAGAGCCCTGACGAGACCATCTGATTCAGTTCTCAGTTTGGTGGTTAGAAGTTATTATGAATAGTAGAAAGCATGGAGATTGGCTTTCTGTGCTTCCAAAGACTAAATGGAAAGTGGTTCCAAACTGCTAATGGAAAAAAAAAAAATCCAGTGAACGTACTAGGCTTAGGATTTAATATGGTCATCACTGCTTCTGGGGTAGCATATCCAGGTTGCCCCAAGCTTTACTCCAGCAGGTTTGCAGCAGCGAATAGAGATCTAGGTATTGTAATTTTTCTGATGCTACTTGGTTCCAGATCAAAGGCAATTAAACCAACTACTTGACCTGTTCTTTATCAAATAAATAAAAGTAAAGATAGAGTCCATGTGGAGAATCACAAAAGATGAAATTAAAGCCATATTTCAGAGACTGTCACATTCCAGAAAAGGTTATCGCTAATATTTAGAAAATACTAAGTACATCAAAAGGAATAAATATAATTTTTAAACAGATATTAATGTTTAAATAATTCAAAAATGTGGGGTTCCTATCTCACAAAGTACCTGAACATTGCAGCATGCCATTTTTTCACTTGTGGCAGAAACAGTGGGACTACAGTTTTCTCAAGGCATGGGTATTTTAAGAATTACATTACCACAGAACACAGGTCCAAATCAAATATTAAAAAATATGTAGATTTTAAGAAATGAAAGCTTTTACTTGCTGAGCCAAAACAGTCAACCAGAGCAGATGAAAGCATTGGGGAGCAGGGAGAAATACCATTGCAAAGCAATTCAGTACTTGGAGTGCATTTAGGATACACAAACATATTAAAATCCTTTTTTCATACAAGTTTTTATCACATGGCTCTTAAATAGCAAGTATGACCTTTTGTGGCCATTACCTATTTCTTAGCCAAAACCTCCCATGTAATTTCCTTACTAAATTTTCTGTCAGTGATTACTTAGTTAACCTGCTATTGACACAACAGACAGAAGCAATGTATCATTCCAGAAGGGTGCCTAAGAACTGCCCCAGCTTTATTTTCCAACAATATCAAAGTGTCCTATGCATAAATAACAGCTCAGTTTAACAATAAAATAAAATAAAATAAAATAAAATAAAATAAAATAAAATAAAATAAAATAAAATAAAATAATA
>VXBB01019864.1:134406-151364 GCA_013399915.1 Illadopsis cleaveri
AAATAAAATAAAATAAAATAATAAACTTCTACAATAGCTTGAAGAAGCAATTTTTAATTTGTAGTACTTACTGTACAGTCTCAGCCAAATGAAGCCAAGTTCATTATTGACTCAGGTGAACTCAACCGAAGTTTGAAAGAAAGGTCATATGTAAAATCTTGGTTAAATTAAATGATGTAGGTTTGCCAGGAATCAATCCTTTCCCAGTAGGATATGTAAAGAACTGGAAGATTTACTTTCTTAGTAAACAAATTCAAAATTCGTTGCTAACAATGAACTTTAAAACAAAGTTTTTCCACCCATTAGATAAAAGGAAATTTTATAAGTAGTCTTATGCCAGAAAAAGTGCTATTACTTGCTTTAGGTAAGTTCTAATTAATTTATTAAGACCAAATTTGACATAGTGTCCTGGGTTGACGGTGCCTCCTTCCTATCCCAATCATGCACTTTTTCCCTGTGTTCTGTATTGTTANATAGTCTTTAGTCACAAACTGTATACAAGAATACTTGAACTTGGAAGTGAAAAATAAACAGTTTGCCCAAGGCTTTGTCCAGTTAGATTTTGAAAAGCTATAAGAATGGAAAATCCACAATGTCTCTGGGAAATTTATTCAGGTGTTTTGCCACCCTCATATTTAAAAAGCTTTTTCTTATGTTTGATTTTGTACCCTTTGCATCATGTATTTTCAGTGAGCACCACTGAGAAGTCTGGCCCTCTTTTTTAACACTGAACCTTAGGCAAGTATAGATTTCAGCAGCAGCCCCCTGAGCCTTCTCTCCCCTAAGTTGAACAACCCCAATTCTCAGTCTCTCTTCAAATCAGATGTGAGCCATGAGAAAAGTTTGTTTCTCTGAAGGTATACTTAGGAAAGGACAGAATACATCAGAGAGAGGAGGCCACACACACACACACACACACACATGCACACACTAGTGAGAGATAAAAAAAAGGAACACTGAGTTTAGAGAAGGTTGTACATGAGGGAGTAGATACCCCCTGCAGCCTGTGGAGAACACACCAGAGAAGAGAAGTGAGAGAGAACAGCAGAGAGAAGCTGCCACATACTAACTGCAAGGTCAACCCACCACTCTAACCTAAAATACAAAAAATACCAATTATCAAGGCAATTATATTACAACATTTTAATTTTCATATAATTGAAATAAGAATCCCCCACATATCTAGATCAGAGATGCATGTACTAGGAGAATTGTATAGATAACACTGATATGCTTTAGGTGAAGTGGATATTGAATATCTCCTTTATAGTAAAACTAAATATCTTCTGGTGTGCAAATACATTTACAACAGTTACTGTTACTTTACACAGTGTATTCCTCTTCAGAAGAAGAGGTTCCTTGGACAAATTGCAAACTTCCTGACAACTTTTTCACACCCTTTATATCAGTTAAACTTGGTCACAGAGGTGACCAGCTACAGTGTTGTCATGATTAGCAGCAAAGTGCTCTGGCTTTTAGCGGGGTGCAAGGAGCGAGTGATGAAATTAGATGGATCCTTGCAGTTCATGATGGAAGTTCATGACAAGACAGTCACTGAAAAATATGTCTTGCTATAGAGAAAGAAATACTAAGTGAAGAATGAAGTGAAAAAACACTGAGTGAATGGCAAAAGTCCATATTCACGCCACCTGCGAGAGAATGGACAAAACTGTAGATACTCCACTATGAGAACTCTGGGCCACTCCATTCCGGCAGGAGTTTACCATTCTTAAATGAATGGATCTTGGCAGACTTGCATCTGTAATATTCACTCCTTTCAGAAAACCAATCTCTCTAAAAAAGATTTCAGACCATAAATTGGCCTGGCTCAAACTCAAATTCATGTGAATAAATTTAAAAAGAACAACAAAAGTAGACAGGAGAGACAACTGAAATAATGATGTAGTAACTGCAGGCATCCTAATTCTTATGTTCTTTTTTAAAATCTTCTCAGTCTTTGCATTGTTTTTCTTTGCTTTCATTTCAATTTCCTTGCTTTCCTTTTAATAAATATAATGGAGTTCAATGTAAATTAGTAACTCAACTTATAAATGGGGTTGAACTTCAGTCAAGCTGTTCTTTCTCTGGCTCTGACAGTCAAACAGTACAGATTCTGATTGCATCTACAGTATAAATGAAAAAGTATGTGTTTCCAACAAATAAAACCTTACTTTAATGCCTCACAGATGAGACAGATGAGTTTGTTCTCTTAGGTCTAGCAAAAGAAAACAATATATAAGGGAAAAAATACATGAGCCTAAATAGGAACAGTTTGCTAATTCTTGTTTCTCTGTTCCAATAATTACATTGTTATGTTAGTTAACTCACTTGAATAAATTCTGAGGGTAGTGACTGAGGGAATTGCCATCTCTTTATTGTTTTAATGAGAATGAAAGATCTAATTCCACACAGACTGAGCCTGAAATTGCATCAGCTATCTCTGAAATATTTTGATGAGCTCATCACCAAAGATAATTATTATTCTTAGAAACAACAGTTGTAATACAAGAAGATTTTTAATAAACCAACACATGGAGATAATAAAGGTACAATAGTCGAAGTTAAGTTCTTATTACATGATTTTTAGTCCCAATATTGTATCCTTAGGATTACTTTGCTGCCTGAAATTTCCTTTAGCCCATGAAAGATAAGATACAAAGAACAAAAAGCATAGTACTTACACTGTTTTAACATTTTTCCAGTGAAAGAAAATACCCAAGAAAAGCTTAATAACCATTGCATTTCTGGAGAAATTTTTTGTGTTCTATTTCTTTGTGTGTTCCATAGCAGACATAATCATCAGATTCTTTCCAGACACTAAGCATATTTTAATTTGTTTTTGGTTTACATATTTGGAAATTAGCACTGTTATTAACATTTATAAATGGACCCTGATAATTCCAGCTTTGAATATGACCACATCAACATCTGTAGGCAGGGCAAAACTCTTACCTCGGCAGTTGGGTAAAGGACTACTCCACTGCCCATTGCTTCGACACTGCGCTCGAGAAGCACCCTGAAGTAAGTATCCAGTGTTGCAGGTAAAATTCACCACATCGTTTAAATTGAACTCACTGCCATTAGTCATTCCATTAGTTGGATTCCCAGGATGGCCACATGTGATTGCTTTTAGAAGAAAAATAGGCAGGTTAGCATTTTAAGAGAAAGTAATAGACCAAGTTACACAGTTGCAGCCTCATTCAAACCCCGTCAGAGTCTATGCCACCCTGTTTCTGAAACAACAGAAAACAGGAGCTACTGAAAATATTAACAAGTCTGTGCTAGGTTAGAAACTGGATCATAACAACCCTTGTAACTGACAATTGGTCCAATAAATATCTGATCTGTGCCCAAACACTTTTGAACATCAACTCCACTGTTAATATTCAATTACGTTTAAAGTAGTAGTAACAATTCAATGTAAAATTAATTGTACTTACGGACACAAACAGGAGTTTGTCCAGACCACTTGTGGTCCTGTAGGCAAATTCTGACAGAGGTACCAACAAGTCGAAAGCCAGGATTACACTGGTAGACCACAGTGTCGCGATAACTGTAACCATCTCCACTAATATGACCATTCACAATTGGGTCTGGAGAGCCACAGTGACCAGCTACAATAAAAGAACAACTTATCAAAAATGCGTATTTTGATAAGACTTGCCAAAATTTACAAGAAAAAATATCTCAAATTTCAACTTTCCTTTCAATAAACAATATATTTAGAGTCAACTACTGCACTGTGCAGAAAAAGTTCTCAGGTGTAAAACCCACAGATGATATTTCTTCCATTTCTTTGGAGAAGAAAATCATGAATTAGAGAAATGAGAATTCTATTATGAAATAATAGTACGGGTTTGTGGATTAAAGACCTCACGCTTCTGTGAGAAAAAAGACAACCTTATTAAGGCACTTCACCATAATAAAAGTAGAAGTAGGGTATTTTTGTTTGTACTGACCAAATTACAAAGCAATATAAAGAAGAGCTTACTGTAATTTTGACATGAATATGAATTTATAAGCATTTTCCATATAGAAGGTATGAACAAGAAGGAATGTCTGCCAGCACTGTTTCCTCCTTATTTCAGCTGCTGTTAAAGCATTACAAAATCCATTATTCCAGGATAATAGCAGTCTTGGCAGTGAGGAAGCCAAGCAATGATTTAATTCATTCTGTATTCTTCATTCTGTTTGAAAACAGAGTTGCAGAGCAAAAAACTATTTCTCTTTACGGATTAAGGAGGAGAAAAAAGGTGGGTTTTTTTATTGTGGTGACACTGATTAATTACAGCTGCATAATTTCATGTGAAACTGTGCTAAATCCTCATTTTCAGAGGTGAGGACTGGGACCTAAGGCTCAAGACTGCAGCTACAATGGGTTGTGTGTGTGTGATCACTTCTGTTTCACGCAGGCTATATCCGTCAACAACAACTTGTTTGTAACTTTTCTTCAGGATTCAATCTCCTTATATAATAAAGCCCCTTTATTATGCTAGACATTATATTTCACACCTTATAGCTTCTCTAAAACACTAGAAGGATAAAACATACACCACTTGATTAGGTTTTTCATACACGCGGGATTATTATAAAAATCCTAATTGTAGGATTGCTGATGCCTCTAAGAAGATGTGGTATTATTCTGTAAATTTGAGGGAGAAAGGATGAATGCAAGCTTTTCACTAGCTATACAGCTACTTTTCCCCTTACAACAGAGAATATGACAGCAGAGGACATTGAAAGCATATTTTTCTCCTTGAAATATGTCAGGGAATAATTTATCTTATTGTTCTCAGTCCAAATTAGTAATATGATCCCTTTTACGCTTCTCTCTCCTCCAGCCACACTCAGCCTCTCCTTGTCTAAAACATACTCCAGGCCCTGGCCCCTTAATGGGTCCTTCCCCTGAACTTGCTTCACTTTGCAATATCTCTCTTGTATGGTGGAGGACACAAAAACTACACACAATTTTCCACATGAGTGCTGAAGAGGAAATAATAGCCATGACCTGCTGACTACAGTAGTGCTCATACACTCCAGTCTGTGATATTTTTACTTCAAGGCCACACTTTTAACTCTTAGTCAGCCTCTCCTTTCAGTCACCTGGGTGCTTTCTGTAAAGCTTGTTTTTACCCAGTCAGTTCCAAGAATACTCACAAATGGCATTATTCAAAGAAAAGTGCAGGCTTCTGTATTTGTCTTTCTTGAATTTTATGAGCTTCCTGTTGGCCCGTTCCTCCAGATTCTAAAGGTCCCTCTGCCAAGCAGGACTACAATCCACACATCAACTGTTCTCCCATCATTTCATGACACCCTCAAACGTGCTGCAGCTGCATCCCGATTTGTTATCTAAGTGACCAACAGAAGCTGGATAGTTTGGGTCTTTGTGTTCATCTTAGTATCCACTGGCTCCTAGTCACACTTCGAATCAAGAAACAATACCCTTAGAATTTGCTGACTCAATTAGTTTACCACCTATTTTGCAGTCCTCCAATCCAGTCCCTGTCTTCTCAATTTGGCTACAAGGATAAGAGGGGAGACTGTTTCGAAAGTTTTGTTACACCACAAAGTGAAAGAAATCTACTGCTGAAATCTACATCTCATGAGACAGTCACTGGAAAAGGCAGTAAGATTATCAAGGTTTGCTTTTGATTCTTCCATCCTGTCTATTCCCAGTTATCTTCTTATTTTCCCTGTGCTAGAACTTAGTTCCTAATATTTTCTCCCATTTTTTTTTTTCCAGGGAGTGAGGTAAAAGAGAAAGGAATACATTAAGGTTTTCTAAATTTTCTAGCTCTAAATAGTGAAGAATTGCAAAGCAGTAGCTGCATAGAAGACAAACAAAGTACCACAGGGGATTCCAAGAAGAAAGACAGATGAAATGTGCCACTTGGCATAAAGAAAAATATCATGCACTTTCTCTTAAATGGGGATTTAACAAGTTGCTGGACTTATTATGTGAGTCATTTCATTTACTGATCATTCCACCTACTGTATTTTAATGATTTTTCAGGGATTTTTGACACATTTAAATTAACTATTCCAATACATCAAGAACTGAAAATGCACTGCAATGACACAAAATGTACATAATTTTCTCATCAAGTAAAATTAAAAAAAATAGGAAAGTTGTGATAGGATTTTTTAGTAAAATATGCCCTCAAGAATTTAGAAAATTGTTCATATGCATCAAGACTGATTCAGCAGTATTATTCTAAAACACCTGGAAAGCAAGATACAAATAATACTATTTTATTTTAATAAGAATTTCAAATATAAGCCAATATCATAATATTATACTGCAATTTATCTATGAGTTATCAATTAAAGGATTAAGTATTTTTTCACAATTAAAGGCCACAGCAGCATATTTTCATACTGATAAATCTAAGGCATTATATATATCATATAATTAAAAGATGGAATGGAGTAGATTATATTTAATTTTAGATTTTAAATATGTCTTTGACTTGTTTATGTGTAATTTTGCACCTGAAAGACCTAAAAACAAAGGGAAAAATATCTTTTAAGGAAAACTCACTGATCCACAATTAAATGCCACAGATTTTGCAGACAGAGTTAGGCAAAGTTCAATGCTTCCAATTTGCCCTGTGTCCTATGTGAACCCATGGTCAGCCATACACCCAAAGCATGCATAAAAACACATAGGTTTTACACAATTTATAGTTGCAAATATTCTTGGAAGGAAAAAAAGGAAAGAGACATATTTTCAATGGTGTGAATAAGTGAGTGAAATTGAAAGAAATCTTGCCTAACAATTCATATTTATGCTTGTACAACTAGTAAAAAAATACATGTAATCTTAAGAAACTGAAGACTTAGGTCTTATATTCAGCCTTAGACTCATTAACTACAGTCCTTGATTTTAGCTTTCTTTAGTGAGAAATAATAAGCAGTTGACAAATCCTTTCCTAAGATACAGAAACTAATATACTCATTTAACCTGAAATCATCAATTAATTCTACACATATCAGTGGGTAACATAAAATTATATCTGCTTCCATCTATAGGTGTCTTGAATTATATTCATGTAGGTACAGTGTAGATAAAAAGCATCTCTAACTCATTATAATTCCTTTGAAATGGAAAGGCTCATTCAGAGCTCCCTGGGTGTTGGCCTTCTGATTTTCACAGGCTTCAGGTAAGTCTTAAAAGCACCTCTGAAGTAAATCTGGGGCATGTTGTCCTTGAAATTTATGAATGTTCAATTAGCAGTATTCACATCATCTAGATTTAAAATTTAGGAATTTACCTTTCCTGAATTACTCTCTGGAGGAGCCTACATAGTTCCATTGACCTTGGATTGTATTCTTAATTGTATCTAAATTAAGTATCTGAAGAACATGGTATTAATACACCTTATGTGAAAGAGCGTAAGACAGACAGGAAGGGGCTTAGTGGCAGAAATAAAATTTTCTGCAGCATGCATAGGGTAACTCAAGTTTAGATTTTCACACTCAAATGTGTGTACTATTTTTGGTACTATAGAGCCGGTATGATTTTGAAATAGCAAACACTAAGCAGTGATTAACCAGTCAGCTCTAAATGTGATCTTTTTAATTTGGTGAGGTAGATCCATGCATTTAACAGTTCTAAGCATAGGGCTTCATTCAACAATGAAATCAATCAAACAAGAACTAAAGTTCATCTAAGTTTTTAGAAAAAGAATTGGGAAGTGTCATAAAGCAAGCAATCTTTTTGCTATAGTAATAGTTCCTTCAAGAGGTCCTGCGCTCATTACAATTGGGAATAGATCTGTAAAAATAATTTAAAATGCAGAATAGTCATGTGGGGGAAAAAAAAATATTAGCTATGAGGAGATAATAGCAATCGATACCAATTTCAATGGGGATTTGTAAAAAACTGAATTAGACAAAATCCAGCACCAAATTATCTCTGGAGAAGAAAAGGATGACTTCATATAAATGAAGTTAATAAAGCTTCATATAGATACGGTCTTTCCTAAATATGAGATCTAATAAACTTATTAACTTTTTCCCAAAGACTTAAAAGATTCACTAGGTATTATGTCTAAACTGACTTTCAGAATAATCTGGTATTGTTCTATATATGTAATGTATAGATTGAGATATATATAGATATATATATATATATGTAAGTCCTATACTGAAAATTCTTCCTCATCTCTACACTATTTGAATCCAAACTCATGACTACAATAAGCAGTTAATCTTCTGGGATGTTCAGTGGTAAACATTATTTCTTAATAGTCGGAATAGAAGAAAAAAACTCTTTTCCAGCCTTTCATGGGCAAGAGTGATTTATAATACAAACAGAATCCATTGAGACTTGTGTATTGTTTAGTTTGCATATGTTGGCAGCCAAATTATCCTGCATATAGCCTTTCAAAAAAGAAAAGTGGTACATAAATAGTAAATACTGTTATTATTGATCAGATTATGAAGTAGTATTTCAGGTTATTCAAAATGAATGAATACTAATTCATATCTTTATGCTTGAATTTATTACTTGCAGGTGTCAGGCAATACTCTGGTGATGTGTGGTGTAACACACTGGAAAAACCTACAGAGATAATCGCTCTCTTTTTTTGCAATAGAGTTTGCATGTTTGGAACAGAAGAAGGGGCTGTGGAAAACACTCTTACACACACAAGTTTTGGGCTGTTGGATCTTCACAGTCCCAATGTGTTTAAATGTCAGTCAGCCTCAGTCCGGGGTATAACCTGAGGCCAATAGATGTCTGAGATGTTTTTAGATACAAACCTTCTGTACACTTCCACTGTGGAACTGATGAACCTACTCATGTGAAAAAGTAATGTTGAATCATAGCATTCCCCTAAGCAGCACCTCAGTGTAATTTTTTTCCTAGGTAAAAAAAGTTTATTTTACCTCTTTACTGCTCTAAATATCAAAAGAAGTAGCAATTAGTGTACTCTGCTTATCCTATAAGCATATCTGCATATCCTATGCTTATGCTATCCTATGCTTATTTCCTGCATCAAAATGGCATCTTTCTTTATACCGCGTATTTCAAATTGAACAATCAGATGTGAAAATACATCAAGCAGGAGAAGTGTTCTTCATTTTCATAATATTTGCCAGAAACAACTGCATCTTTCTGGGAAGTCACTAATAAAGAACTAACATTTAGAAATTAGGTTAGTTCTATGAGACAGTGGTCACTATTTTTGATCACTCTGTGTCTTAAGAGACAACACACCATAAAACTATATTCAAAAAAAGTTGAATTACAAATATTCCTGTTGCAAAATGAAGGAGTCAATCAGGAATACATAATGAAAGACTATGAAATCTTACTCCTGATCTGAATTACACGATTCTGTGCTACTTTTTTTCTGATAATATTCCGTCTTAACTTTTCTTTCTGCTGCAGCCTAGTATCTGTGAGAAATTGAGATGTTAATGGTTAATGGCTCAAACATTGCTAAGATCACTGTAGGACTTTGCCCATTATGGCAAGCTGTATAAAGAAGCCACTGCTCACATGCGGTCAAACAAACCTCCCTCCCACACCGAATAAGCCTCTGTCAATTCCTGGAAATCAAGACATAAAGTTAAGCCACCTGACAGGCACTTGAGATAAGATAAAGGTGGTTCTATCACCCAATTATCTCAGGTCTAAGAAGTAAACAAGCCTGGGGAGAAGAATGTATCCCCGAGGAAAGCCAACTCAGCAGCTGTGCTAAAAATCAGCTCTGTCTGGGTCCAGAACAGGGAGGTCATAGCCCACAAACTCATTTCTGAGGCCTTCCACCAGGGGACTGCACATGATCCACAGTATTGCAACAGATCCACTGTAAAACTCCTTCACCACCCAGGAGAGGTTCTTGGACATTCCCATGTATACCTGAATATAAAGATAAGCCTGGAACACTGTGTGTTTGCTAAAATGACATAGTGAGGCAGCAGAGAAGAAAGATGCTTTTCATGTGAGGTTGAGCTCTGAAGAAGAAAGGAGAATTTCTCCTTTCCTGAGAGCAACAGAGTTCATTCAAGTGTAAGACAAGAAGAAAATCTGAAAAATGAGGGCAGACAAAGCAAATAACAAACTCCAGAAATGAACATCTTGTTCACAACCAAGAATAAACCCACTGCTGAGCCTCAAATGTTACTCAAAAAGAGAACTTTTTTTTATGCTTATATTAGGAGTGTGAACCAATACGAGTGGATCTGAAGAGAGCAAGCGTTGGGGTTAGAATTAATGTCCAAACTGTATAAATCTCAGGGTTCAAAAGAGTCTTGATTTTTCTTCACTTTTGACTGCCTCTTGTCTGCTGCCCCTGACCGAATGGTCAATATGCTGAATACTCAGTTGTATTTGAAATGCATCAAGAATAGTCCTAATTGAAGATTATCTTGAAGCTTAGTTTCATCACATACCCTGCTCCACAAAAAAACCCACTGTGAATTTGAGTGATTATTTAAGTCACTTAAAAATCATACTGGTTTGAAAAGCATTAGAACAACATAAAAGGTAGTTTAATTTCTAAAGGACTTATATATGCTAGTAGAATAGCACAAAATCATATTAAGTACATATTTCCATATTTAAGGTACCTTTATTCTTCATTGATTCAAAAATATTGCTTGACAAGAGCTGAATTACAGTTCTTGATACTCTTTCAGACAAAACAAAACAAAGAACAGAAATTTGGGGGTCTTACCTAGGCATTGGGTTTCAGTACCGCTCCAGAGACCGTTTGCCAAGCACTCTCTCACATGAGAACCAACTAATGTGTATCCTGTGTTACAAGTGAATATTGCAGTAGCTCCATACACTGTTAATGTTCCAATCTTATTTCCATTTGGTGGAGATGGAAGACCACCACAGGAGATAACTAGGAAAAAAACCCAAAAGAAACAGAACATACTGAAACATGAAAATGTTTTTTATAATTTTTTTGACTGGAACACAATAATATATCAACTCATATTTTCCTAAAAAGTAAATGTAATAGGAATAAATACAAGAGTTGTATTCCATAGAAAGGGCTTAAAATTATGCTTGATTTGGCAACATAAGTTCAAAATCTAAAAATTCTTTGTGATATCTGCATATCTTGACAGCAGCCAATCCATATTTCTAGTTCTGAAACAAGGGAATTACATGAATTCCTGAGAAGGTTCTGGCTATATTCCGTGTGTACATATCCATGGCTACTCTTCAAATACACTTTCTCTAGCTATTCTAAGTGTTGTTTCAGTTTAAAAGTACTATAAATCTTTTTAACATTTAGTATTCTGAATTGTTATAAACTGTCTTTTTTCTCATTTCCCACCACTATTCATAAGCATACAGTATACATGATAGTTTGCTTGCTAAAACAATAAATCATTTGGTTTTGCCAAAGACTAGATTTGACCAAATACCACAGAAACTTTCTGTGACATCAGCTGCAACCCACAGCTGTTGCACACCACATGAAAAATTGTCTTTCAAGAATGCATCAAACTCTAATTTAATTAAAACCATTCTGTCATTTCTTTTGTTTCTAGAAAATTATATCAATGATATTGCAATTTAAGAAGCTGACCAATGTCTTCAAGAGCTTCAGCTGTCTTCATGTTAGTATAAATCATGTTTACTTTCAATAGCATCTTGATCACAACTAAATTTCCTATTTGAAATCTTAAGACCCTGCTCATATATTTTAAAATGTTCTCTATAGAAAACAAAATGGAATTGGTTAGAATTTGGATAAAGTCAAGTACCAGCTACCATGCAGTTAACTAACTCAGTCATAATCAGAAAATATATGATCATAGTTTCTTATGTACATAATGTGCCCAGAGATGAATAAGACTCATTTTGACTATGATCAAGTTATATTAATGTAATTTGTGGATTAGCCTAACATTATAATTTCTAATTTTAATGCTGAATATTAATTACATTCATGTTAAAAAAACAAAACAAACTTTATTTGAAGAGTTTGACTCAACAGAATGAACTGTTCTAAACATATTACAAATGCTTAATTGGTTTTAATTACAGAGATTACAGTTAAAAACACATATACTACATGAATAATGAGCTATATCATGATTTTCAGCATCTGTTCAACATATTTTTTAAAAAAAACCTTATTAATTAGATTTCTCTTAGTCTAGAATGACCTCTAATTTGAAGTTTTGCAATTCCTTTAGAGATACTACGGACAATTAGACATTGATAAATATAATCTAAACTCTTCATCATCAGTGTTTCAATTAGCTTTCCTACTGCTTCAGAAAAATAAACAACTAGAATATATATTTATATATGTCATTTATACTTAGCATCTGAATGGCATAGAGAAAGTAAACTGTAGACTACACAAAAGTACCGTGCAGTGTGTTTCTGGATCTTAATGATCCATATTCAATAGAAATATTACTAAATATCTCTTGGGGGATGAAGTTTGCTCTAATTAAATCCTAATCAGTCCTCTATCAGAGGGGAAAATGATGTTCCTTTCTAATAAATTAACTAATATCTTTTCAATCAGGAACTCCCTGTGTTTCTCTATCTAATACTTTTCTTTTGGTTAACTGCATCTGATGTGGATCACCCCATTTTCTACCCACATAAAATATCTGTAATTGTAGAGAGTGGGCAAGAACTATATTTTCAAATACTTGTCAGCAGCTGAACAGTAGCTGCATATTAGGCAGCATATCAAAACTACATTTTTTAGTTTGTGTGCACAAAAAGAAAGAAACACAATTGCAGTTAACAGAATTAAAAAAATTAACATAATTTAAAAGAAAAAAGTATGTTTTGGAGAATTTTGTTAAGACTTTGGCACTGTAACCCTTGAAATCTGCATGATTCCACTGAGATTGCGAAAGTTCTCTAAAACTTTAAACACCCAAAGTCAGCTGTGATGTAATTTATGGCATTTTTGTATGAAGACACCATAAAAATTCATATGAATGTTTCTCCAACTGTGCAGACCAAGAGGTCAAAACAATATCATCTTCTAATCTAAATTTAATCTGGAATCTTCTAAAGTAATTCTCTCCTAGTATTTTCTGCATATTTATGCACCACCTAGTAAATACAGATTGATTTCTTGATTCTACTTCATTGGTTTTTGTATGAAACATATTGTACTTAACACCTAAGGAGCTGGAATAATTTAATTTCAAGTTAATGACAATTTCACACTTTCTTACTTATGAAATATGAGAGCAAAATAGTTTATTAAACCCTTTATTTATAAAAGAAAATATCTGTATTAAAAGCATAGGATATTCTGTAAACAAGTATGTTCCTTACCCTTACAAGTTGGCCTTTCATTGCCTATGCTCCAGGTTCCATTAGTCCTGCACTGTATGAGTCTGCGACCCAATAAATAATATCCAGAACTGCAGCTGAGCATGACTTGAGCTCCATACTCATTCAGTGACCCAGAAATCAGTCTCCAGACAACATGTTCTGACAGAAGAGTCTCTATGCTGGGGCAGGTTACAGCTGTGAAGAAAGGACATGTACATATTAGCATTCTGCCCTTTAATTTCTTTATGGGTGTATATCTCACTTACTGGCAGGTGTTTCACAATCTAAGACATAGAATAACACAGTCATTTTGGAAACACAAGTTCTAAGAAAAATAATTCTCATACAGTGAGTATTGCAAATTGAACTGGAGTTTGTAGTATATTTTCATTTAGTGGATGTAGTGGAACAATGACATACAGTTATACTCTCTAATGAGATTTATTCAACGATTTCAGACAAAACACATCACAGGCTACAGTGGATGTAAAAGGGAAAGCAAATATTGCTATGTAACGTTTGCAAAGCTTGAAGTTCTTAAAACAGGTTGCCATAAAAGCTGCTAGCGCACATTGAAATGCTAAGTACTATAAAACCATCTCTTGTGGGTATACAGGAAAATGATTTCATTCCAGTTTAGAAGACTTCAAAAAAATTTATGACATTTGGGAAGCTTTTTAGCATTATTTCAGTTCTGTTGTTTTTAGTATTTCATATTTGTAAGCGAATGTAGTTACTGACAATAGACAAGTATAGTTTATGTTCTTTTCTCAGTTTCAATTTGATGCTCTGAAATTTAAGTCCACAGAATGCTTACAATATTTATGATATTGACATGAATTCTATCTTAATGTACTTGTGACTCTATACTAGCATTATGAAAATGTTCATGACTATTTAAAATAGTTATATTTTTTATCTTTTACCATGTTATTCAGAATTTCCCTACTATAGAAAAAGCCCGGGTGAATTACTGACTGTTTATGTCACTAAGTAAGACTCACTAAGTAGATATACTTTAGAAAAATCTACTACCCCAGAAACAGTTGAAAAAGGCTGTACTTTCCAAGGAAAATCAACCAAACAACAGCAACAGCAACAAGTAGCAGAAATTTAGCTTCCTTCTGTATAGTTCAGTGGAAGACAAAAGCATAAGGAGGAAATATGTAAGAATCTCATATGAAGAAATAAAAAGAAGAGTCTGGTTCTCATTTATGGTAAATAAATTCATACCATTCCACTAGGAAAAAGACTAACAAGTTGGCAAAATAAGTGCATAAATAAATAATTACATATTCTGTAGACTTGACACTTTCTGAGAGGTATAAAGAGCCTTTATCACAAGTATGAATGTGTGATGGAAGAGACTAGTTCAGGCAATCACTGAACTAAAGGGAAAGTGATAGAATCAAAATTCCTGTAAAAATTTTGATGTTAATGCTATAATTATACATCTACCTTTTCCAATAGTCATCTTACCCATGGCAAATTTGGCATCCAGGAAAATCAGAACTGAACACCATATCTATGAAGATGTATAAGTACTTATAAAGGAGAAATAATTTGAAGAATTTCCAAATGACAGGTTATAATGTTATATTGGGTTGAAATTGTAGAATGTTTTCTTAGATTTTTTTTTTAGTATATCTTGGGAAGGATTGCCAGTGTACAGTCATTTTGAAACTTAATAGGTCTTCACTTTGTCTTTAAAACAGTATTTTGACTGCTGAAGAATGGCATCCCAGGTTAATTGAGGACTTCCTAACTTCTAATTTAATTTATTTAGGTATTGATACTAAACTGTGTTTCATAGTTATGGAAAGATTATGAACTATCAACCAAGAAACATTTTTCTGTACTTGTTGTTAAATAAAATATGTGTATTGAAGCACTCTACTTAACATCTTGTAGTGAAAATCATATAAGTTTTTCAGAAAACAAAACATATTCTAAATAAGAACTTAATGCCTATCAACTTTAACATTTTTATCACTCCTCCTTCCAAGCAATAGTTTTATTGGTTCTTTCAAATATGAAAGCAAGCTTTTTATTTAGTCCAATAGCAAAAAATTTAGTCTTAACCATAGCACATTTCAAGACAGGCTCAGCTACTTCAGAATATGCAAATAAGCTGCATAGATGTTACCTCTACATACTGAGGTCAGTATGCAATTTATTCTTTATCCATAGATATACTTAGATTTACAAGCACACTTTACAAACAACTATCAGATTCTAATGCATAAATGTACAATTTCCAATTCAAGATGTTCCTCAATACAGAATATATTTCTAGGCTGTGTTGATGTAATCAACTAAACCTGCTGCATGAAAAATTTTAATTTTACAGGGACTGGTTTTGATTTATTAAATTCCTCATCCTTCAAGAAACAAAAAAGTGTCTATTAACAGATGCTTGATTTTGTGCACATGGTTTGTGAATGAGTGCATCAACTTGCCTCTTATGGTCAGTCTCTTGGAAATTATGGTCTGGGCACTATTTAAATTCTCATTTACATAGATGAAAATGTAATGGATTATCATCTTCTTGCAGATGTGAAGATGTTCCCTTACTTCTCCAGGCATTTTTATACAAAAATGTATGAATAATATTGATATACATAAAATACAGGTCAGAAAACATAATTATAATTTAAAATCATGATTATCTATTTTAATGACATGACAATCTCCATATATTGATAACTCTGAATAGACTCAAAAGCAGGGAATTCATAATGACATATAATTACCATAAACAAGAGTTGTTATAAAGCCCAAATGGGCAGATCTCTCAGGTCAACACGTGGCTTTGAAGCTGGTGTAAGTGGAAAAATTTGGGGTTTGTTGATCTACTTAACACCCGGTCTACTGACACCTAAAAGGATGCACCTTTCTCAGAGGGGAAAAAGAGCTCTACCAAAAGAGCTAGTGGGGCTCACTGACAGAACTTCAAAGTAGTTTGGAAGGGGGAAAGGGAAAATACCAGGCTTGCCAATGATGAGCAAGGGTATGGTGGGCCAAAACTTGAGGAAAAAAACCCTAATCCCTCAATCTGCTTCACAAGGTGCTGGCTACAAAGTATCACACTTAAAATGTTTCTACACATGCACAGAGCATAAGTAAAACAAAATGAGCTCCAAGCTTTGCCGTAGTCCCTGTTTGATTTAATTGGCATAAATTAAACCAGGTGGGATCAGTCCTGTGACTGGAGTGCACTCTTGGATCGTTACAGGCTCTTTCAGAGGGATAGGCAGGGCAGAAAAGGAAACAGGTGGTGAGGGGGTAGCACTGATGTAATAGAAGGGGTAGAAAAATCGAGGTCTCAGTTGGCAATGGCTCAGTTGAGAGTTTCTGGATAACAATCAAGGGACAAATAAATCATGTGAATGTCATTGTGGGAGCCTACTGTAGACCTACAGCTAGGAAGATGAAGCTAGCTCAAATTATTCTTTGAGCAACTAAGGGNAAAATATGATGGACAATAAAAAGAGTTCTTTGAAATGTATTAATAGCAGAGGTCAATGTAGAAATGACATTGTTCTGTTACAGGATGAGGACAGTTACCTCACAAACAGGGACATGGACAAGGCAGAGGTGCTTAATGCATTTTTTGCCTTTGCTTCAACACAGATGATGGACCAAGGGGGTCTCAGCACCCTGAACTGAGGGA
>VXBB01019864.1:160567-197458 GCA_013399915.1 Illadopsis cleaveri
TTTTTTAATGCTTGTCTCCCAGAGCCTGGTTTGGAAAGAAATATTCCTGTTGCTACAAATTTATCGAGGCTGCTAAAGGCTTTTAGAGCACCATTGTTAAAGCATATCAGCAAGGAGAGTTTCAATAAATAGCAAGTAATTTGAAATTTAAAGTAAAGTAAGCTGAACCAACCTGACAAAAATGGCATTTTTTTTCTTTGGACAGTGGGAACAATGACACTACTGTGCCACAACCAAGTATTTTGAAGCTCTCAGCTTCATGATTGTTAAACAATTAAGAATGGTGTGAGAAAATCTTCTGACTTGAGGAATTGTCAGCATGTTTCTTAGGTCAGTGATTAGATGAGACAGACAGTTCCAGCTGGGAGATGTGCATTTGGAGTGTTCAAAATATAAGTCAGCCTTAATTGTATCTATTATCTTGCACAGCAGAAAAATGTACTTCTTCCAATGCAGTTCCTTTTACCTAGAAACTGAGATGTTGTTTTAGTTGCTCTTTCATGTTCCATGTCATACTTACATTTATTTCTTGTTAAAAACAGAAAATTGAAGGTTTATGGCAATCCTTTAAAGTATCTATACACCTGTATTCCAGTGAGATACTTACATATTATTTATCCTCAAAGTATGCAATTTCATTGTATATAGAAATGAAGCTGGGGAGTACATTACACTCAGACATTGAGTTTATTTTCATATGCTGGAAAATCCCTAAAGTTTATCTACAAGCATTCATCATTCAGTGACCTGTTTCTGGCATTGAACATAGTGCTGGAAAAAGCATTTAAATACCCAAAAATTGAAGTTAAAAACAGAGTAGTCCCCAAAAGCAGGATTCAAAACAAAAACATGGTCAGTGGCTTGTCTGTATGATATCCAATTGGTGACATCAGAGAGAGCTTTGACAATTCTCAGACTTGGATACACACAGAAATAAAAAAGAAAGTGAAAACAGGGTTGGGGGTATAAAAAAACCCCACAAAACAACTGTTATGATAGGTCATATAGTCTATTTTCCTATCACAAGTCAAAATTATATTTGACCAGTCTTGATCTAATTTGTTCTTGAAAGACCTCCAATGATGAAAATTTCACACTCTCCACAGGCAATCTATTCCGGTATTTCACTAGCCTCTCTGAGAAAAGAATAAAAAAATAAAGAAAAACCTATCTTAGGGTCCTGTTAAAGTAAGGTTAGCTGTAATTTGTCTATCTAGAAAGAACACAGATTAATCATGTCATTCGTCTTTGGAATTACTTTTAGCATATTAAAAGATTGCTACCAGGTTTCTTCTTAAATTTCTGGGATATCTTAAGTCGAGAGTAATACACTTATTGTTTTATATTCTGAAATATGGTCATTGGTTTATAAGAGATGGCTGGAATTTGTTATTTTTAATTGGCTACTTACCTCACATTTTTAAGACTGTATGCTGAGAGGGAGATTTTTGCATAGCAACATTTACCAAAAAGGTAAAAGGTCCAAGCTTAATTCCACACCCAAAACCACAGAACCTAATTTTATGAGGAAGTAGTTTGGTGGCCTCAGAATCATAGGTCTTGTGCAAACTATAAACAGGTATTTTCAAGCCCACTCTCCCAGGGCAGACACTGAACACAGTCATGATGCTGGAATAATCTTAGTTCAGTACAGCAAAAAGTGCAAATGTCTCTTGTAGTGGTGCAAAATTCGGGTTTTCTAAAGTTTTTTTGTTATTTGTCTTGTAATGGTTCAACCCTGTAATCCCCCATCCCCAATTCCTGTGGTCTTCCCTGAGNGTCTAGCTCCACAATGTACATCTATACACTTCAAGCACAGAGGTAAGCATAATGACAGTACCTGGAATCAGCATTTTAAACAGGAACTGTTGGCATCAGCTATACTTGTATCATGATTCTGTCACAGATATTGAGCCTTTCCAAGTACTTACAAATTCAGATGAGAACTTCCTTAAAGTAGATACCTCCAGTTTTCTTTTATAAACCTACTAGGAAGTAACTCAAATGGTGAGGAGCAGCCAAGGGTTTTCCAAGGCTCTATAAAGTTATTTTTAGCTCTTTTAAGAATGAGTGGGAGAAATCAGGAAAAACAAAGCCAAAAGGTGAGTCCTGTATAGGAAGAACGGGTGGGATAAAGAGGGGCATTTGCTCATGCCTGCCAGAGGAACACAGGCACTCTGTGCACTCACACTGGTACCATGTGAGAGTACAACAGTACTCAGCCTCCAGACTCCAGCAGCCCAGCACTGCTGAGCCATATTGACCCTGACAACTTGCCTTCAGTTTTTCCTTCCAACTTCTCTTCTTGCCAAGCTTTTCTTATATTTTCTCTTACCATCTCTTCATCTCCAGCCTCAGCCTTCTCTTCCCACTCTCCCCCAGCATGGCAATCTATACATGAGCTAACCAGTGGCTGACAAATGTCATTGCCAGTATCATTACGGGGGGCTTACTATTTCCTCTCAGCAGCTACTTACTGTTGTTACATAAGAATTGGTATTTTCCCTCCATATCTCTTTTGAATGTAGCAAGAGTCATGCTTCTCTTTTCACTTCACAAATGAAATAAAAGCAGTAAGAGTAAGTTCCAATTTCCTAGCTCGGAGTCAAGTTCTTTATACAACATTCAGGACATTATTACACACATTTGCGCTTGAGAAGACTGGAACTGAAAAATATCTTCTGACCCTATCAGATCAACTCATATTAGATGTTTTCATATTCAAATTAGATGCTGTTCTAATAGATACACAAAAAATAATTACCCTTTTTGATAATATGATCAAACTTGATTTCAAAAATTAATTCTGACACATTCAAGTTATTAATTACAAATGTAACCCTGCAGGACTGGTTTTACGGAAATTTCTGAACTAATAAAAGGCATTTTGATTTAGAAAGATCCTATAATGAAATCCATGAGCTGGACCAAATGTGTAATTTTAATTAATTTTCAAAGAGAATGCATTTTTGATAACAGGTACTAAATAAACTTGGAAATATGCTCTCCATTTCAGATTTTTTTAAAAAGCATATGCCTCATTCAGACATACAAGTTGGAATAATTGTGCCAGAGTTGTAAAATTATACATGAGAATGAAGAATCTTAAATTTATAGGAAATTTATAGTAAAGATTAAACAACCTATCTTGCAAATATTCTTTTCTCCCATTGTTTACAGAAATCTGCATACCCACAGCCACATTTATTGATGAAATTATAAACACAGCTTAAAAATCAAGAAAACACCTCTGTATTTGATGGCACGAGCAGATCTTAGTACTTCAACTCTGCACACATGAAATTCACAAGTCCGTATACGTTTGGATCAGGTCATGATGTCAGTATCTCTCTTGATATACAGCAGTATTGACAATGCTGCATCTCTCTTTTGTGAAATAGCCTTACAATGAAATTATAGAAGCCTACTCAAGAAGAAAGTATTATCTTACCGTGGCAGATGGGCACAGGAGAATCCCACTGGTACATGCCATTTTGGTAGCGCCTGCACGTTGCATTATTGTGACCAATCATTCTGTACCCAGGCTTGCAATAATAGCGAACTTTGCTTCCAGCAGGACCACCTGTTTTATTTATAATTCCACCATTCCTCAAGGTAGGGTTTAAACTGCAATAAGGAGCTAAAACCGAAAAAATGGAAATTATTAAAAACAAATCTAAAGCACTTAATGTACAAAATTAAGATTATTTATGACACATACAAACATTGAATGCCACTAAAATGAATACTGAAACCTTTACAGTACTTTTGGAATCCTCAGTGAAGATTCAGACTACTTATAAAGAAACACCATGAAGTCCAAAAACAAAATTTCTAATCAAAACTAGTTAATACTGCTGCACATAAGGAAGCTACAATCATGAAGCATATAGAATGTTCAGTAAGTTTACTCACACTTAATAAACAATCTACTTCAAATCTGACAACTTTATAAATTAAAAAATATTCTTTGAGCTACACCATATACAAAACCAATTATAAATAGCTTTATCAAAACTTTTAGTGCACTTAGACATGTATGTCAAAGTTTAAACATTTTTTCAAATATGTTAAAAATTTATAAGACAAATAACAATACACTGATTCTTCAGATGCATTTCTTTCAGATTAAAATGCAGGTAAATTTTTTGTACATATAGTCTCAAAGATATTGGCAATTATATTAATTTTTATGAAAATAATGTAACTTAACAGGCTTCAACTTCTTAAATGTTGAATTTACACTACATATGAAGTAAGACAGACCTGTTTGAGTTTTGAAATGAAAATAAACCTTGCTAAACTTTAATCACTACTCTACTAATGTTTTTTCAGAGGGGTTTTCATGACCAGCATGGTTCTTGAGGACCAGTGACATATTAATGGAATTTTTTTGATATGTGCTGAGTAAGTAAAAGAAATACAATTTTTTTGTATCAAAAAGTGAGTAATAAAGACCTTTTTTAAAATAAGGTTGCACTATCTGTCTGTAAGGATAGAATATGGAAACCTGAACTGGCCCAAATCAAGCAGAAGTACAGTACAGTTTGACACTCTGTACGCAGAGTTGTAATGTGGATCTGTTTGTAGGATGCAAACATTTATCACTGGATAAAAGCAATATGAAAAAAATCACCTGGACTCCATACTGATGTACAAGTCACTGCGTATTTGAAGCAGATATGCACCAAGGGAGTGCATTCCTTACTGATACTACTGAGCTTACTGAGATTATCTTTTCAGAAGCACCACGGCAGGACCATGGCTTTCTGAAAAGAAACCTGACTGAACATCCAGCACTGAAATAAGCCTATGAACATTTGAACATTCTTCACAGGGAAGACACTGTTGAGCTCCACTGAGAACTAAACGTCAATACCAATGAGACTGAGACTGCAACTACTGTTGGAATACTCCTTCCATCACACTGAAATGTGTCTTAGGTATACTGTGATATTCATTTTAACTTCTGTAGACAATTTTCAAGTAGAAGATGTTTTGTTCTGTTCTTTTTCACAGGTGCATAATTACAGGTTTTGGTATACAGCTTTCAATAACTAGCTCTCTTTTTAAATTTTAGTCTTCAATGTATATTTTATCACCTTCCCTGTTGATATTAATGGATACCTATGGTATCAATTACCACCTAAAAAAAAAGTTTTTGTTCATTGACAGCGGTCATAGAGTTGATTATATTCCTAACAGAAATGCTTCCTTTAAATGTCTAGCTTTAGATGCAGTACATCAAAGTCAATATTTCTAAGTAATAACACCCAACAGAGGCAGTAAAACTAAGTCCACCATTAAAGATGCTGAAAAATATTTTCATATTTTGGAATCTTATTACATAGTTCTCATGCAACATTATTTCTACTCAAAATGTTATTTCTGTACATTATTTCACTCGGGGATTATTTGAAAAAACCCACAAAATCAGCAAGGAAAAAATTAAAACCAGAATGAAAATTGATAAGCCAAGATGGTCCTGTAAAATAATTGTTTGGGGCCATGTTCTGTGTTGTTTATAAGCATGGTGACACTCACTTATCTGCCTACATTACATTAGTTATCAAATTGCTCTTTCAAAAGGGAACTTGACATTTAAAGAAACACAATAAACATGGCCTTAATTTTAATTTCAACATATTGAAGAATAAATTAGATTGTTATCGCAAAACAAGCTGGTTAAGATTTCTAAAATCAGCTCCAGTAACCTCTTAAATTCTATTTAATTTTAAATATCCTAGATCTTAAGAAAAGCCGGTGAGCCATAAATAAAATATGCAATTCAGAAAAAACTTCGAATTTATTACATCAGTGCAATTTTCGTAATGAAATATTTGTCTGTAGCCCAGTAATACTGTATAACAATTCTAACCTTACTGTTTCTCTGTACAGTGCCTTTTATGTCTCCTTTTTTCTATCTCTTTCTATAACCATTTAATCTGGACTAGTAATTCTTTTATTAAACTTTTAACATTGTTATTCTAACAGTAAATACTTGGCTAGACATAAAATAATAGGGTTTTTTTATGCATAACAAGATTTTTAGCATAACAGGTTAAACTTCGTGTTCTGATTGCCGAGGTATTTATTGCCATGTTTCAGCTGTGGCTAATTGCAACAATAAATGTATATGACCACCCAGAGAGAGAAGCTTTTAAATGGCATGAAATATGGGACATTCAGGCTGCTGAATTACAGAGAATGATACCAAAATACTGAAAATTTCCTCAGGAGCCAAAGGGGAAATCTATCAGTCGCAATTTTTGCTTACTTTGTAATAATCAACAATGCCTTTAGTCCAAAAGCATGGTTTAACCTGTCCAGTGAATCAAGCGGTGTTCAGAGAACAGTCAAGCAAAAAAAATCTTTTGAACTAAGAAATTTGTAGAAGAAAACAAGGAAGACAAAATAGCAATATCTGTCAGAGTTTACTTCAACATCCCTTTGAAAATACTTAATTCCTAAAGTTTATTGTTGCAGATATTCTACAGAAAACTATATCCTTCTTTCCTAGATACCTTGATGACTCCTGTATATTTTCTGCTTTCAACTGTCTCTTCAACCTATTGTTACTAATGCTTACTTTTCCTGACAACCCAAGGTGAGTGAGTGACACCAGCTTCATGGACCTGTAGGAAATAAGGAAGAGGAGATCTGGGAACCAAGATGTCTTGGTAAAGCTTTGTGGTCATCTGCCACTGTGAACATTAAAGGCCAATGTTCGAGTGTGAATATAAAATTGTGAGATGTGTTTGACACGGTAGGGAGATTACAACTGGAGAAAAGAGAGAAAAAACATGTGACACAAAGGTGCTGATTTAAGAGCCATGGTGAAGAATAGCCATGACAGATTGTGCAGAGAGATGAGACACAGGAAGGTAGGGACTGGAGACCAGGTAAAAGTGATGAAAATGAGAGAAAGAGAAGGACTTGGTATAGACATTAGAAGTGGCACCAAAAGGATTGATGCATAAGAGACTGAGATTTTGTTCAGAGTAAAATATGATTCAGGAAAAAAAAAACTGGAAAGAAAAATTTATAAAATGAAATGAAATTGATTAGTGGGAGAAAAAAAGAAAGAGAAAATCAGGGACAGAAGAAAGGAAGGAGGAAGATAAATTAGGGGAGTCTTTGTAAAGAGGAAGCAAGAAAAAATAACATGGTAAGCTAGATGGGAAAGAAAGATAAAATCTGGATAAAGAAAAATCTCATGTTTTCTACCACTAAAAGTAGTCTGTGATTTGTAGGGAGGGGTGGAAAAAGGTAGAGATCAGAAAGAAGGGTTGAGGACTGCAGCTAGACTGTCTTGGCAGAGGTATTTGACCATAATGAGAATAAGGTTTGGGACGAAAAGGCATGATGAATAGGACTACATGAAGTGAGGTGGATTCCTTGAAGTACAATGAAAAGTTCACCAGATAGCAGTACAGAAAAGATCCCACGTATCAGAAAGGTGCTGTGCTCCCAGAGTACCAAACTTTATACTCTCATGACTGTTAGGAGTGTTTCTGAAACATATAACACACATTATGTGATGCAAACCATGTATGTTTGTATAACTTATGTTTAAAACATTTATTTAACATAGATCAGATCTATCTTCCACTCTTACAGAAATTCTTATTAATGACATTTTAAAGTCGTAGCAATAGGGTGGTAGCAAGTCAGAAGGCAGCAACAAACTTACACACAAGCAGTGCCTGGAATCCACTTCTGTGTAAATGTCCCACTATACCTATAGTGTTTCATGCTGCCAAGGCAGCATGGTATGTATAGAAAAGGCTGATACTCAAAGCATTGATGTCCAAGCTATAGACAGCATGAAAAGAAGAAAAGCATTTTTAGCAAATTATCTAAAAATTCTGAAGATGGATTTTTATTTTACAACTCTTAAAAGTACATTTGTTGATACGGTAAAGGAATAGTGCTAAGTCTACATATAATTTCCTTTTTAATCTATATCTTAGTAATTTTTAATACTTTCTTTAAACTGAACTCCCTTCAGAGCCCAGGATGAAGCACACATAACAAATTCTAGGATCAGGAACTGACATATTAACAGAAGAACCACACACAAGGCAATAAATAAATGTCTCAAGACCTGAAGCGTAAGCAAATGCTTGAAGAATGCCAGATGAAAACTGCAACTACTGTAAGCTGAGTGAAAATTTGGGGCTTAAGCAGAAATCCATACAGTGAACTCACAAAATACTGCAGCCTTGTGTCAAGGACCACCGTGATAAAATGCTGTTTTTCTCCCAGCCAGTTTCTGAGGGGAATCTATCCTGGAACCTCATGAGGCTTAGTTGAAATAGGTGTAATGACACAGGAGTGCTCTCATCTAGGAATAACAGTGTTTTACCACAAAATGGGATAAACTCCTATGACTGTTCCAGTAACTGAAGTATATATATATATATCTTTGTAGTTGTAGATTTAATTTACTTTTCCAAATGACATATTGTCCACATTATTTCAAGAACTCTTACATAACAGTATATTTTGTAAGGCAACATACTGAACTTCTTCAGCTCATTTATAACCAAAACATTCAGCTCACTTTACCTCAGAACTTTTGTAATTTGCCACTGAATACTAACAGGAAAATAGCTGCTAGCTAAATCACATATCACTACTCAACGAATGTGTGGACAGCAACACATATAAACACTGATCTTGCATTTGCAGGACCACACTCTTCCTTTAACAAAGAATGTTCTCTTAATAGCTGGAATATTTAAAATTTATGCTGAGGATTTGGTCTTTTTGCTGTTTGAGACACACTGTCTCAGGAAGGTTCAAATAAATGACTCCAATTAAAAATTAAAATTCTTTTAAACTCCATGTTCAATCCTCCCAGATGATTTTGTAGAACTCACTCTCTACAGGCAATCTACAAAATTTTATCAAAGGATTTATCTCAGCAAAGGACTTGATTTCCCAGCAGTATCTTTGATCATTAGTAAAAAAGCCAACAAAACTAATATGAAGACAATATTTGTAAGTATTCACAGAAACAGTACTATGTTTGAAATTATAAATAAATTAAAAAAAATTCCTTCAGTGCTTTGTTTACCTTACATGCTAGATTTTATACTCCTTCCTTATAACTTTCTCTTTTGAATATTTAATTGTCTTTGTCATATTATTGGGGAATCTTATGTCTTTGTGCTGCTATTCTTTAAATATCTCCTGTAGTAGAGGGCTACTGTCATACTCACTTTCTAGATAAGAAATTGAACACTGCCAAAAGTAAGTAGGTAAAGTAAGGTCACATAAAAAAACCTAAATATATATTTTCTTATTACTAAACCATTTCTTTAATTACTGGACCATCTATTCCATATGTTACTTTTCACTTTAAAATATACAGGATCAAAATGGAGCACAATTCTCAGCTAAGCAACAAAAAGGGATCCGGCTGTCATTCTTTTTCTTTTGCATTTTATTTTAAATCTAACAAATAAACAATATGAGAAGACAAGATAAATTTGCAAAGGTCTACTCCCTCTTTAGTGATATAATTGTGAATATCTGCCCCTTCCAAAACAAAATATCTGACTAAATAACCTGCTATTTATATGAAAGCTGTTCTTACAGGTTGTTCAACATTTATAAATCACCCAGAATATTTTTTGTGTTTCACAGTACTGTATAAACCTCCACTGTGACCTTCCTGCTGTGCAAATCACCACCAAAAAGTTTACAAATTGGAGAAGCAATTATACAGAGTCTGATGAACTTCTTCACACAGTTCCCTTGTCACTGCTAACCATCTACTGGAAAATGTAAAGACAAACCAATCAATATTCTTTTATTTTAAATTGAAATAAGGAGGCAGTAGGAACAATTGTTTAACGTGTCCAAAGCTTAAAAATAACAAGAAAGGAATGGTGAAGAATTAAGCTTCTTGCAATCACATATGAGGTTAAAAGAACATAATAAAAGTATGCTGGGCTGACCCTGTGTGGATGCCAAGTGAACACCAAAGCCGCTGCACTGCTCCCCTTCTCACTGCACAGGGGTGGCAAAACATAACAAAAGACTTGTGGGTTGAGATAGGGACAGGGAGAGATCATTCAGCTGTTACAGTCATAGGCAAAACAGACTGGACTTGGGGAAATTAATTTAATTTTTTACCAATCAGATCAGAGTAAGATAATGAGAAATCAACAAATTGTCAAAAGCTTCTTCCCTGCCGGCCCTCCCCTTCCCCACTTCTTTCCCCAGGTATGCTGGTTTGTCTAGGATAGAGTTCATACTCTTCAAAGTCTCTAATATGAGGCTGTGTTTTGGATTTCTGATGAAAACGGTGTTGATAATATGGGGTTGTCACTGTTGAGCAAGGCTTACGCTGAGTCAAGGCCATTTCTCCTTTGCACACCGTCCCACCAGCAAGGAGGCTGGGGATACACAGGAACTTGGGAGGGGACACAGGTGGGACAGCAGATCCCAATTGACCAAAGAAATGGTTCATAAGGCATGGTGTCATGCTCAACAGTAAAAGCTGTGAAAGAAGAAGGAAGGACCAATGTTGCAAGATATGTTCAAGTCACTATGAAGACTGGTGGAGCCCTATTCTCCTGGAGATAGCTGAATACCTGTCAATGGGAAGTGGTGAATGAATTCCTTATTTTGATTTGATTGCATGTGCAGCTTTTGTTTTACCTATTAAACTTTACCTGTTTATCTCATCCCACAAGTTTTCTCATTTTTATTCTTCTGATCCTCTACTCCATCCTGAATCTTGCTGTGGGGGGAGTGAGCAAGCAGCTGGGTGGGCCTCAGTGGTGTGCTAAAGAGCAATACAGGCTGCAGGGAAATTCAGCTTTGGTGCCTGGAGCACCTCCTCCCCCTCCATCTTCACCAGTGTTGGTTTCTGCAGAGTTGTCATGTATTCTCACTCCTTCCAGCTGCTGTTGAGTGTGTATATATATATATATATTTGAGTGTGTTATTGTAGAGGCACTACCACCATCCGCAGTCAGCCACAGATCCATCTTGGAACAGGCTGGGCCTGGTTCTTTTGGACATAGAGGAAGTTTCTGGCAACTTCTCACAGAAGCCGTACTTGCAGCTGCAAAAACCTGGCCACTTAAACCTGAGGCATAAGGAAAAATAGTGCTGTTGGCAGGAAATTAAAAATTAGCAAAGTAACCACTTGACTTATTTACTTCTGAATGAATAACCAAAAGCTAAACAAAAGCCTGTAAATGTTACAGTGGCAATGCCAATTTGAAAAGTAGCAAATGAAGTTCCCATCTGGCTCCCAAGCCCTTGTGCCTCCAGCGGATATGCCAGGTACTGTAGTGCACTTTCATTCCTTCTACCAATAATAATAACAAAAAAAGAATAATCTACCTCTTCTTAGTTATGCTTTCACCCTAGCTTGCTTGGGTAGGAGTGTGCATGCAGGGTTATAAATTATTTAGGGATGCTATGCAGATACTCTGCAGATTAACAAAGAGATCATTTAATATCTAGGCATTAGTGCTGTTAGGAAATGTATAATTTAGGCTAAAATCTATACTAGTGCCTCTATAGTATGTCAAAGCCCTTAGAAGAATACCCATCTGCTGTAATGCCTCAGCTTTTGTCCACTGAGACTTAGGAAGAAGGCCTATATAAAATGATAGTAAACATACTATTAATATTAAGCAAACAGCATACCCAATTAAGGTTGTATGCTAAAGAAAATATTAAGCATTCCCATAATGCTAACACTTTTTAACAGTGAATAAAATTTGTTACTACAAGTGAAAGCTAGCTGTGACAAAAACACAATTTACAAAATTTTGTGCACAGGCATAGCTGGAGAAGAAGGGAAAGGTTATGGGAGGGCAGTAATTCATTTCAATAGGTTCTTCATCATGATGAAGCCTGCTGGCTCAGTCACAGCTGCTACAGTATCAATAGCCTTTTTGGGATCTTGTATTTTTCCTACTTTCATGATGTTGCTTCCCTCATTAGGATTCAAATCCAATTGTTTATGCTGCCGCTCACTGTTACTCTTCCTTCATGCTGATTATTTCCATTGAATCTCATGTAAAATGGACAGAAGTTCAGAGAAAAATTCAGGCACTGACTGTTAGTGAAGCGGAAAAAGCAAAACTTGTTTGTTCCTAAAACACAGCCGTAAGGATCACATATCTGTCTCCAGTCCCCCAATTTTATTGTTAGTGATAGCTAGCGCCATAATAATTGATGAATTGAGCCTAGCAATTACAGTCTACTTCTACAGTACTGCAAAATGTGTTTTGTACAAAATAGTTTGCCATCTCTCAAAAATCAGTCTCCTTAATAATTTGATACTTACAACCCAAAATCTTCACATGAAGTCTATTCATATATCCCTGATATTGCTCCCTCACTTTGAAATAATGAGTGAAAGCCCACTCCTTTCACTGCCACACATTTGAGGCACGTGATGTGACAGGTTCTCTTTATTCCCTCTTGCACACTCTCAATCCACCTTTTAAGTCCTGCAATTGCTTTTTTACTATGAAAAACTAAATTAATCTCCAGTATGCTTGGAAAAAACTTTCCTTTCCCAATCCCTCAGCTTCAGTTTTGAAGATGTTGGTGAAGATGATGTTTTCACTGTTTTTTTTCCTGAACTGCTAATAATTTGTGCTTAGTTGTTAAATACTCCAAACAATCATAATTCTGATCTGAGCTGAGCCCTCATCTTACGTTTCAGTAACAAGAGAAACTTTCCAGAAATTAGACAGGCAGAGCATGGATGGTACAGAAAAGGAGTGAGCTTCCAAAAAACTGATAAGAATATTTATCATGACTAAATGGGAGATACCTGGTGCTTCATGAAGTGTTCTGCTAAAACATTCTTAGTGTTCCTTTCTCTACTAAATTTATATTGACAGTTATTAGCCACCAAAATTAACACACACAACCTTTACATTGCTAATCAAGCCCAAACACAGAAGAAGCAAATGTTAATGATAGCAATTATCACCTTTCTCTCTCACACATACTATTCACATCATGTAAATGATGCCTAAGCCAAGTCTTCTAGTAGCAACGTGTCTGTTGATGTATGTGTGGAAACATCATAAACAGGCTGCAAACTGAGTAAGGGTCAATATGTCTACACATAACACATAATCCATTACTGCAATATGTTTTTTCTTGATTTTTATTATTAATAAGGAAAAAAAATATTGTTATTATTTAGATAGACTACTTACATATTTTCATGTTACCAGATTCATATGCAGCCTGTTGAAGAAATGAGGGTTTTGTTATCCCCCCCTCCCCAGTTTTTCTTTTATTTGTACATGAAGAAAAACATAGTAATAAGAGTTTTGAACTGCAACTCTAGAAAATTGTAAACCTAATAATTGTGAACTGAATTGCAGGTGAAAAATTCTCACTTCTGAATACTTCTGTGTAAATCTAAGGGTTATCCCTATCACTGCATTTCAAAGGCTTCTCTCTGGATCTGATAAGACAAGAGAAGAGGTGTAGAGAGGAGTATTAATTGGAGAACTATTAAATCTGGAGATCTCTGGCACACTGGGAAAAAATGGAGAGATCAAATTCTGTGCATACCTTAAACTTAGAATATAATGATTTCACATCCTTAAAATATATGTTATAAAAAATTATCTTCAGAAAAACAGACATTATATTACAAGTTCTATTTGATGCTGAACAGTTGTCAAGTCTTTAAGTCTAGGTGGACAACAGTATATCCACAAAGTATAACTTATTAGAAAGCATGAATACCTGAGTAACGGATCTTGAATCCTTTCTTGCTGGTTGCATGATCAGTTGACCAGCGGAGATACAGCTGGTTCATTTTGCTTGTGAAGTTCAGTTGCCCAGTATGATTTCCACTCAAAGCAACCAGTAAAGGGCTTTGCCCAGAAGAACCTTCAGAGATGAATAAAGAAGCTATTGAAGTTTTAAAGTACTATGAGTTTAAGTAATTGTTTCCATATTGTAACTCAGCTGTAAATGTGAACACGGTAGAATAGGAAATAGCCCGACACTTCCTTGTCAGAGAAATAACTAACAGATCTCAATTTAAAGTGCCCATCTGGTTTTAAGTTTTCAGTAGAGAGCACTATAATTGCTGTATATTTCCATTTGTTTGTACCAAGATAAAAAATCCGATCATCCTCCAGCTGCTGAAGCACCATAATGTACAGTGCAGTCAGGTAAGTGAAGTCCCTGCTGTGGTTTGCATTCCAAAGCTGCCTTATAAAGCAATCAGAGACTTGTGCCTTAGCAACACTCATCCCCTAAATTTGTCTTGCAAATCTTTGTACAGTTTCTGCATAAAGTTTGATGACATATCTTTATCTGTTATAGATAGATCAGCACAGTTCTACTAAACTAGATGAAGCACACTGTTTTGGACCACACAAGGCACTGCAATATGATATGTATTTGTTGCAAAATGCAGCAACATTTGAGTCTGAGTTATAGCCATCACTGGAAGCACTATGGCCACATCACCATTGCCTTCTGCCCCCAAAAAACTCATGCTGAGGTGTATAACTAGTTAGTCTAGCAAAGTACATTGCTAGTGTAGCCGCAGGGACATAAACAAGCATCTCTGCAAGGCACTGCAATGGGCTACATCTGAATATCAGCTTGTTGAGAGCTAGCCAAGGAAACTCCACACGTCACTATAATTGAGAGGTTGTAAATATGCCACTATCTTTTTCACTTAAGGTTGCTTGCAGGTGGTAGAAAAAATTACTTCTGCAGAGCTGCAGTAGAGATGAATTTGTAAGAACATTATTTCATGCCTTGAAATTAAAATGCTTTAAAAAGTAGGAACAACATTAGTTCTTCTCTCAGATCTATTATTGATAATCTGATTAAATTACATTTAAATTCACAGGAAAGAAAACAAAAATATACATCAGGAATATTATGCTGTTTCAACAGAATTTATCAAAAGAAAACAAAGTGATAAGACCACTAGAAAAGTTCCATTAATGGTCCATATTGTCTTTGATAGAAAATGGAATGGAAGAGAAAACAGTCTTAATAGATTTTTTGCAGACTATTTTCTGCACTAACCTGACATGGACCAACACACATGTTATGAAGAAAAAAAAATGCTAATGAAGTAGCATTTTTTAAAAGCATTAAAAATGTTGTGGATTTTTTTAGGATGTTCCTACCAAAAAATGAAAAAAATTTAGTAATTTTAGACATTAAAATCTAATCCTTCAGAAGGATAATTAGAACAAGATACTTCAAAAGATATGACCTTTTAATATTTTTTCATGTTGTGAATCTCCCATAGTACATATTCATAATTTCTATCATACTTATCATATTTTCTTGGTTAATGAAGAAAGATATGATAATGGTCTCTAAATGGATGAAAACATATTTAAAAACAATCAGAGAGTAGTTGCCCTTGCCAATGAGCACATAGTAAGTCATAATAAGTTCAAAATTAAGTAGAAAATAAGAATTAAGTAGGGCCCTTTGAGAGGTGACAACACTAGAAAAGGAATTTTGGTCATTTCTCTGCTCTTTGTTCCAAAAAAGATGGTTGAACAGTTCAACAGTGGTATATTCAAACAGTGAACAGCACTGGTCTGCTAGGCTATGGAGAAAGCAGACAGGGTATTTGAACTAAAATTTCAGTATTTAGATTCAAATCATTTTATTCATTTGGACAAATGTAATCATAACCCCAAAATAATTCTTCACCAGAAATGAACCATTATGGACCTGCAAGTTAACTTCTCCTTTCAGACACCTCCACACATTTCCCAGGAAACAGAACACTGTGTGACTTTCCTAGGGAAGCTGCAGCTGTTACTGCTCCTCCTGTAACAATACCTAAGAAAATTTAAAATCTCCTCTGTCCTGAATATATCCATAAAAACTTTCATTGGCTAATAGATTTAAGGGAAAAGTAATAGGAATTCCAAATTATTGTTTAAATTTCAGATATATCACTGCATTATGAATCCAACAATTCGAAATCAAGACCCACTCCACCGAGTATTTGTTCTTGTTTAATTAGAATTTAAGTCTCTCTTACCATCAAATACCTCCAGCTCATCAAATTGCTTTTCACTTTGAAACATTTCTACAAAAATGGAGATGTTATATCCTGGCTCAACCTTAATCGTCCAAGAACATGTTTGAGAATTGGGGTAGGTGCCTGGATAACCTGGACTGAGGATCACTCCTGAGGATTCTGTGCGGATTTCATTTGCTGGACATTGTGCTAAAAAGGACACAAAAAGAACACTAAGAACAGCAATGAAACGAAGTTCTTCTTCTCCATGAAATGCATGCTTCAGGGTCAGTTTCCAAATGAAAACATGTTAAAACCATATTCTAAATGGGAGGGGAAAAGAGTTCCCTATAATATGCATGGAAACAGGATCACTTTTATAAATTTTTCATTTAGGAAACATTTTATTAATTTATTAATTATAATAAAGCAACTATCCAGGAAGAAATATGTTAGAGCCCAAAGCAGTTTCAGTCAAACAATTCACATATGTTGGTGAGATCATTCACATAGGTGAGGTGAAAGTACCAGTAAAACTTTTTATTTGGAAATTGTATTCAATTTGAGATCTTAAAAAAAATGACCCAGCTTTAAGAATGAAGCTTGTTAAATGAGCATCACAACATATTGAAACATCTAGACATACCAGATAATTTGAAAGTACACAAGTTTTATGTAAAGCGTTCATTTTGGATGCAGAATGCTCCAAGTCATCCAAGTAAGACCTTCTTAGCAACTAGTTCCCCTGTTATTTTATGTCTGAACTTTAAATTTCATCTGGTATTCATAGGAATTCATGATCTCTGCATACTGAAAGGAGTATAGAATATTAAAATACTGTAAATTTTATATATCCTAAACACTGGTTTGATTAGGAAGTTTTGTTAATCACTATTTTTCTTTAACATTTTGCCTCTCATGCAGGACTCACTTTTTTCAAATCTGTTTCCTGTTGAAGTCTGATACATTTTGTTCACAATTTCATAATATATGTTCATTTTAACAATGTCTTTTGAGTAAGATTCACAAAGATATCTTGGCAGAAATGCATTCCTGGAAATCATGTGTCACAGTACCCAAGCACTTGAATAAAAGTTGTAAGAAAGATGAAAAACAAAACAACAGAGGGAAAAATGATCAGTGCAAAAAGTATACTACAGGGCAAAATCCGCCCATAAATATCAGAAACAAACATTAAATACTGGACTATTTCCCTCAAGAAGGCCTTTTGCAAACTTGGAGGTGAAATTTAGGTTCAGTTGTAGCTAAAAGATTTCTTCAGTCAAAGAGGAAAATGTCAAGCCAGTGAAGAGGAGGGATGTAATATGCAAGTGAGGATAGGCCATCAAGCAGGGGAACAAGATCTTGGTTGGGGAAAAGATAGTAAGCAAATATTTTTTCTTTGGCATATATCCCTTTCTGCTATCATTTGACAGCACTGGCTGCAGCAGACAGTACCCCTAAGAGGCATAGTCATCTCTCACAGAACATCCTAAGAGAGGGAAATGGTATATAAAGCAGTAAGAATTCTTCTGACAATAATCCAGGGATTGCCTCTTGAGGTAGAAACACCTGTAGTAAAATTATACCCAGAAATTTCACACAAATATCTTTCTAAGAATATAACATTGCATGTGTTTAATGACAGTAGCTTCTTCTTTCATTCTCTTAGAATGAAACATGCTGTTACTTTGACTTCCTCTATTCTGCAAAATAAGACAAGAATAACCTGGAAAAATACTGTCAAAAAGTGCTCTGACTCATAAACCTGCAGAAAATGCAAATAAATCAGCAAATTCACAAAGAAAAAAATATGGGCAGAAAAATATCATCAGATAAATAACAATAATTTTTCCCACAGTGTTTCCTGTCAGACATGAATGAAAGTGCACATCAGTGATGAAGACTAGCTGACACAATACAGCTCCACAATCTGCTCTATCCTGTAATATCATTCCTTATGCTACAGGACTATTTTAAGAAGGAAAAAGTGGGTTTTACTGATCCAGTATCAGCTTACATGAAATGTTTATTAAAAATAGTAATGTCTACTAGAGCAACTTGAGAATTAAAAGCCACTCTTCAAAGTCATAAATTACAAGTATCCTGGAGAAATAAGTGATGCTGTCAGACTTTTCATAGTAAGACACAGTGAATCTTTTCAACACTGGAAACTGTCACCTCTCTGGATAAACTATGGCTTAGAAATTACTACAATCAACTAAACATGACAAATAAGAAGTTGCAATGTATGGGTCATTTGGAATGGAATATGAGAGTGAAGGAAGTACATCTGGAGTGGTTTCGTAAATATGCCATATCTAAACATTAGCAGCACAAATGTTAAGGATACAAATGTCTTCTGTTGCCTACTTTTCTTCAGCATCTTAGGGAGTTGTGGAAATAAACATTGATCAAATTACTAATGAAAACAATTATATAGTAATCATTCAGATGTGGGGTTTCAAAAAAAAATATGGATGTTACACACACATATAGTCCAGGCAAGATTAAAGCCCGGTGATCTCATTACTTGGGAAGTGTAATAGTACAATTCTTCCAGAGAAGTTTGCAGCTGGGTTAATCTAAAAGGCTAGTATTGCCTCCTTTATATGGGTGTTCTTTCAGTTAAGTTACCACAGCTCTTATTTTCAGAGAGGTGCCCTCTAAGTATCTTCTTAAGAACTCGCTCAATGGACTCTGCTTACTTACTCCAGTATATGAAGTTTTTGGAATCTTGGGTGGAAGATTATCAACTAAGAATAAGATTCAAAATTACATTTTGAAAAGCCTGATATTAATGTATATTGAACCCCAGAACACTGTCACTGAGTACTGAGATATTGTTCACTAACTCAAGAAAAGCACTGCAAGCATCTTTAAAAAATGGAGTCAGGGAAGGAATGAAATGAAAACATACAGAAAAGTCAAAAATTCAGAGAAGTGAAAAATGTTAGTTTCTTGTGGGATAAAAGAACTGTCACAGAGCAGGAAGAAAGACACACTCAGCACAGACATTGATTGTGATGATCTCAGAAACCTGTGCAGTGCTCCAGAGAAGAAATGGTAAGAATGGTCTGCAAAAAGAAAAAGAGACAGGAGTAGGAAATTGTGGAGTGGAGAGGAAAGGATAAAGAATCCAAAGAAATTACTTTTCCTGCCTTATTATTTCAGCTGCTTTGCTCTTGGTTTAGCTAGTTTTTCTTGTAAAGACATCAGGGACAGAAAGAAGGAAGGAAAGAAACAAGGATATAGCTTATTTACTAGGTTTGGAAAGATAACAACAAAAAAAGTTTCTTTCAAAAGCAGGTAAAATTTATCAATAACAGAGAAAAAAACTGCTGTTAGCTGTCTCATTACTTGCAGTCAAATCTTAAGAAGGGACCTGAAACTAATTTATTCACCACGGGAGAAAATGAGCCTTTTGCAGATGTTTCCTCATGCTCTTCTCTCATAATTGAGGAAAAGTACGATGTTGCTTTGTAATTAAGAACATTTCTTTGGTGAATGAATATTAAAAATCAACAGCTTAAATGTCAGAGTATTTCCTTGAACACATCATCACATGCATACAAGAAAGAGATCAATTCAGTGAAGCCAAACTGATTTTTGCCTCTTTGTTTTTATATATTTAAAATTTTATAGCTCTGTCACCTATTGGTGTGTAACTGCATAGATTCGTAGCTAGCATTTCACCTACTCTGTTACAGAGAAAGGCAGAACACATTCCTAGAGATTCCAATCCTCCGGGGACCAAGGTTAAATTCTCTGGGAATCAAGGTTAAAATGGTTTCTCAAGACATATTCTCATAAACAGAGTTTAGTTAGTGTCTACAGGGGGGGTTCAAAAATGTCGAACCAGGGAGGACTTGTCTCTAACTGGGGATTTTTGTCAGTCATGCTAATAAAAACATAAAATAAACATAAAATTGTGCTCGGTTTATGTTACCGTGTGCATCTTCAGTGCATTTTTGGTATATATTCCAGCATGTTGTGCACCATTAAAGATCCTTTATAGACGTAACCACATTTTATCACCTGATTGTGTCTGACTTTTTGTCTAACTGCTTTTAGGACTGAAAAGACATCAGCAGGACCGTTGTGGGAATTCTTTCTTCCACATATTCTGTTGTATTCTCTTACTGAACTTCAGAATTTTACTAACAAAACAATTTCCAAAAAGGATAAATAATGTTTATGTGAAAAAAAAAAAAAAACCTCTCTAATACAAATCAATTTGTATAGTGATGCTAAGGGTGAAAGGAGATATGAAATATTCCTCTGTGGTACTGAGACAAAATCAGTATATTCCTAGAGGAGAAAATTCAAGTAAAATCAAAACTATTATGTCCTTCCAACCTGTAAACAGCTCAGCATCTCTTTTGTGCTACAACAGAAGTGATTAAATCTTTTTTAAACACTGAGCTATGGTTTTAGGTCTTCCTGTTGGCAAGATTTACTTCCTATGGCTAAGACTCATTGGACAAGAGGTCCCTTCCAGTCTAAGCTGTTCATAGCAAATGTACCACAGGGACTTATGAGAGGAACAACTCTGGACCATTTACCTCAAGAAGGCCTTTTGCAAACTTGGAGGTGAAATTTAGGTTCAGTTGTAGCTAAAAGATTTCTTCAGTCAGAGGGGAAAATGTCAAGCTATATTATATGAAAATAGTTCAGGGACAGGGGAAGGCAGACTGTGTATTACCCCTTTGCAGTCTGGAAAGCTGTCTGTACCATGGGATCATGTTAGTGCAAATTGGCATTACTTACCTTAGCAGCTTTTATTGGCTCTTTCTGCACCCTAATGAATTACTCACCAATTCCTCTCCAGTATAGCTTAGCTGTTAATTACAGGACTTAATCTCTAGCGTGGAAACTACACTTTACAAGATTTAAATTTTACAAGATTCATATGTCTAAAGACATAAAACTGAGATATTGAGACAGTAACACTTTTACCTTGTTCTTTAAAACAAAAGGCACATCCATTTTTCAGTACCACAGCTAATACCTATAATTTGAATTAAACTCCACAGTGTTATTATCTTGTATTCACCATACACACAACAAGTTTAAAAAATCTGCTTTTTTGACTTTTTTTCTATAATATTAGTTCCCCCCTATTAGCATAACATTTAAAAATAGAATACTCCTAAATAAAAAGTGCTCTGGTTTAGGCATACATATTTGTGTTGGGTCTAGCTGAAATGGAGTTATTTTTCCCCAAAGCACCCACAGTGCTGTGCTTTATATTGGTAGTTAGAAAGGAGTTGATAACGCAGCAGAATTTTGGCTATTGCTGAGCAATGCTGGCACAGCACTGGTGCTGTCTCTCCAACATTCTGTATCACCTCCCAGAAGGCTGGGGGTGGGCAAGGTCTTGGCAGGGGGCCTAGTCAGGACAGCTGACCCTAACTGACCAAAGGAATGTTCCATAAGATAAGACATAAGCTCAGCAATAAAGGCTAAAAGGAAGGAGGAAGAAGAGGGTGTACACATTATTTACAGCAGCTACATGTGCTGAAGTCCTGCTTCCCAGGAAGTATCTGGACATTGCCTGCTGATGGAAAGTAGAAAACAAAATATATGGCTTTTTTCTCTTATTGTGCACGTGACTTTTCACTTTTGCTTTAATAAATAGACTTATCTTGACCTGCAAGTTTTTATCCATCTTATTTCCGTTTCCTGTCTTGCTGAGAAGGGGAGTGATAGAATGGTTTGGTGGCCACATGGTGATCAGCCAAGGTCAACCCACCACAAAATTCTACTCTTAATACTGTTTCTTTTATTTGTCAGTCAATTAACACATTAACATATTTGATACCTCATGGACTCTCTCCTGTCAGTCAAATTACAGGTTGAACTCAACTCCCTACACATTTTGAAGTTTAGGAATTGATGTGAAAATTACCAGTTGAGAAAATCTGAGCTGCAAAGCAGATTGGATGCTTGAGTCCCACATTATATTTAATTATCGATTATTTATAAGTAAATCCCATGAACTTTAAAAGTTACTGTAGCTACTGTAGAATAATCTGGAATGATAACAGGAGTAAATACTAAAAACATGCTTTAGGCATATTGGAGGACATAAGTAATCTATTATACATTCATTTTTAATAACATTGTTGCACATGTAAATTCCAAATAGTGTTATTTGTTTAACTTGCATAAATTCATGCACAGAGGCAATGCTTACAGAAAAGTAATAGGAAATAACATCTTTATGTTACACAGTCACACGTAATTGTGTACAGTGGGGTAGTGTCATGATAAGGGTAATTCTGCATGGCAGCACAACTCTTCATATTCTGGTTTTGAGGAACACATTTCCCAAACATGGCTTTTGGAGAAATCTGATTTAGGTTTTTTGGGGAAGGCCTGACCAAGCTTCTTAACTCTAATACTACTTCTGATATTCTCATCTTTGATTTTGCTTTTTATCCATAAATATTATCACCACATTAGGGCAATATTGCCACACTACCTCTCTAATTTAAGTGTTTTGAGCAGCCGTATTACCTTACACTGAATGCCCATTATCTGTTTAACTAGTATCTCAATTTTTGTGACCAGTACAGGAATATTTCTTGCTATCACAATGCTCATCATTCTTCAATTTACATCTCTACACTTCCATAACACCAACTAAAAATGAAAGAAATTTGTAGCAAGAAGATAAAGGGATAGGATGAGAGCAGTGCCTCCAAGTGTAGAAACAGCAATCACAGCTGTTCAACTACTGCTAAGCATAAACCCATTCACAATGACAGCAAGCTCTGTAGGGGTGCCTAGGGCTCTGCATGTTAGCAAATACCTAGCAAGTTAACACAGTACCAAACATTTGGAGAAAGTCTGTCCTCAGACAGGAAGGCAAAAGGAGTTGTAAGAAAACTGTGGTGTGTTGTGATTATAACTGCTCTGGGGATCATTTATTGATAATGATGTAGAAGTGGTCATGCAGATTGATTTTTCTTGCCTGTCAGATATGTAATCAGACTCATATATAATATCCTAGAACTTGGCCTTCTATTATATAGATATATATTTTTTGACTACTACAACATAGTGGCATAGCTCAGGGAAATGGAAAGTGTTTTTGTATCTTTAAAAATATGAAGCTGATCAACAAGGACAATATGAACAATTGTAAATTAATGGTAAAATGTAAAAATAATGAGAAAACAGTTCAAAAATGAATTTGAAATACAATATACAAATTTCATAGCAGGTAGCAATTTTTTTTCAAGTCCATGAGAAAAAAGATAGTTCTGTATAAACGCCGTTCCATCCTGCATCACTCCTAAAGAAATAGAATAGAATTGGACAGGGTATTGAGAAGGATGAGAAGAATGATTAAAGATATTAAATATCTTCTGGTCTATAGAATCATGCCATAAGTATGGTGAATAGAGAACAACTTGTTACTGATTTTTTTTTTTCCCATAAGAACTGAACAACATGAAGTGAAAACAGCAGGTGCCAAGTTCAAACTTCACATATTAAATAAATAAATTTTGTAACTTCTTGCACAAAAATTTGTGGATTTAAGGCATTTACATGGGCTCAAAATAGGATTGAATAATTCTACTGAAGGAACAGCCCTACAGGATTCAAAGTACAAAGAGCATTGCTAGCTTAAGAGTGGTTTGACACGTCTGGGTTGAGACCTTAATTAACTGCATGTTTGCAATGATTTTCTGTGCTTCACTAGAAAATCATTAGTGGCCAGTGCTAGTTATGGAACACCGGTTAAATGGTCTGGTACACAGAATTTCTGGTCTAGTAAAGAAATACATATTTCCCCTCTTCAGATACCTAGGTTTACAAAGTGCAACATGTGTACTTTCAAACATTTATCTATGAGTAAACACTATAATTGACAGACATTAAAAGCACAACTTTTAAAGTATCGATATTTTTTATGATTCATAAATACAATCTAGGATTTTATAATAAAATAGGAATTACATTCAACATTTATTTCCATAGTAATACTGGGAAGGCTGGGATAAAAATAAAACCAAATAATTCTACTTTCCAAAAAGGAAAATTAAATTTATATAAAGATACAATTTGTCTGAAGAAAGGAAATCAGGCGCATCCTAATTTACCTCAAGAAATTCCTCCCTTATGTCTGTCCAAAATAACTGTGCCAGAATCTTACTCTAAAGCCTCCAGTTCTATTGTCTACTGTCTCTGAATCATTCAATGGCACTTTTATTTTTCATTATCAGATTATTTATTTTGATGCCATCCTTGTAACAAAAAGTTTTGCGGTATTCACAGGATAGAGCCAGAGAAAGCACAGAAGTTTGCACAACATCTGCAGGAATCGTTATGGATGGCTAACCCTTACTAGAAGCTCCAAATATCTCTGTAGATTTTACAGTAACAATTTAGTTTATTTCATGCTTTTGTTTTACTTTTACACACCTAATTGACACTGTCAAGAGTTAAGTTACTGCTGTTACTGTTCACTAAAAAATGAAATCTACATTTGTAGTACCTTACTAAAATATTACATTTATAACAGAAAAATACATTGATTAAATACATTGATTAAAAAAAAAGAAATCATCAGAAACATTAATAAGTATTCAGTTATCCTTCAAGAAGGATATAGAAGTACACAATATTCCCATTAATTCTGCATGTTTTATGGTGAGGGTCCTGAATTGAACAATGATTCTTTTCCACTCAAAATAAAGATATAGAGTCCAATGTCTGAACCCATGGCAGATCCCAGCTAATTGTATGCACAAGTTAGAAAAGGAGAGGGAAAAAAAAGACTTTACTGCAAATATGTGTGTTCATGCAGACAAATAGATGCATATATGGCATCAATATACTAATAGTTTGTATCCAAAATTGCATATTATAGATCAAAGTTAAACTTGCATAATACAGAATAGAGAAATTCTGTTCACTTTTTCATTTCCTTAAATTTCAATGGTAGCATGTCATCAGCAATTTTTTTTTTTTGCCAAAAAATTTTGAGGTACTTCAGGACAAAATTCTACAGAGGCTTTATTAATCACTTTTTCAATATTTCAAAACCTTTTTGTCATCCACTATTTAACAAAATGAAATAAAATAAAGAAAAAAAACCAAAACTACATGTTTTGAAAAACAAAGTTTGGAAGACTGAATACAAAATTCCAAGACAAACTCATTTTCTATGAAGATGAGGACATTATATAAAAATGTGCATCTAAACATCATTCATATTAATTTTTTTCATTCCTTGCTTGAAATGCTGTTATTAAAAACACAATATAAATATTTGAAAGGTTTTTTAATACTTTGAAGTATTTAAATTTGACACATATTATTTTAAAACAGCTTTTTCTTGTGACGCTGTTATAAAATGTCACCAGATTTTTCAAAGCACAGAGAATAATTTCTTGGGTTTTTTTGAACGCTTAATTTATGTTCATATTTTTAGTATTCTTCAAAAGTAAAAATAAATCCTTGGTTTAGTATTAAGCAATATAGAATATTTTAAATTAAATTTAGAAATCAGTGTTTAAGTAATGGTGGAGTTAAATAGTTAAAACCACGTCTCACTGGTTCTAAAGAATAAAATTTCTACATAAAATTCTTATGGCCGAATATATAAAAACATGTGCATTTCTTAGACATTAAAAAAGTAAATGGAAAATTTTCTTTTAAGCATCAATGAAATGACAGTGCCTAAAATTTGGTGCTTTATGTAGAATGCATATTCATAATATGCACACCATGAAAGTATATATTTACCTTCACAGGATGGAGAGGATCCTTCAAACTGCAACTGTGCATTCAATTTGCAGGTTAATATATCTTGTCCAATAAGAGTGAAACCAGGATGGCACCTGTACTTCACAAAATCTCCTGAAAAAGGTATTGAAAAAAGTTGAACTTCAAAAAATCCTTCAGACATAAGTATATCAAAATCTCAGGTGGAAGATGCAATAGCTTAGTTTAACTAGAATTCAAGTGAAAACAGAAGAAAGAGAAAGAAATACTATCATTTTACCTATTTCAAAGTCATCATCTTCTGTAAACAAATCTGCATGTGGAACTGTGGGTGGAGGCTGGCACTTCCTGAGCTGATAAGCTGCAAATTTAAATGAAAAAAATTAAATACTGGTGTGTTAAGGAGTATTTTGCAGAAAATTCATGTCATATGCACACTTCCCAATTTATGAGAGCTGCACTGAACTTCGTGGCCTCTCAGTTACAATGTTTTCCAAGTTAAATGTCATTACATGACATGAGCATGATGAGACACAGGCTGCCCAGAGAAGTTGTGGATCTCAGGAATCATACAAGTCTAGGTCTAAACCTGGTCTAGTGGAAGATGTTTCTGTCCAGGGCAATGGGATTGGACCTAGATCATCTTTAAGGTCTCTTTAAATTTAAAGCATTCTGTGATTCTATGACTTTAAACAAAGTGTCTTGTCTGTTTTTCAAATCTGTTTCAATAAATTGTGAGCAATCTCATAAGAAAGGTGATCACTAAAAGGGCTGTGTTTCTAAAATGGAATAGAATGCCTACAACAGTTGAAGAAGTCCTTTCTTGATTTAAAAAAATCAGAACAGAAATAAAGATTGTGATGAGAGTGCATATACTAAAGAAAAACTCTCCCCTTCATGGAACTAATTTACCATCAGAAAAAAATTCTCTGGACAACTTGATAGTCCTATCCACTTTAGATTTTGCTTCTCAGGTTAAGTGCAGTGGGTGACCCTGCATAATGACCTTGTTTTAGGCGAAAAGGACAGACAAGAGAAACATTTCAGATTCTGAGTAACAATTCCATATGGACTTCCCCATGCAAACAGGTTCTCTCTTTCTGTGATGTTTACTTTGGTCTTTGTGAATTAATTCATTGTATATTTTTGATTTAGAGTCCAGAAGGCTAATAATCTTCCATTTATTGTACATATTTTGGGTGACTTAGTCCAACTTAGAACTAGAATTATAGTTTAGCTTTTCACTTCTGAGTTAGATGCCTAATTTTCGCCACCTTTAGCACTGAATGGAACTTTGAACAAAGTGTTTGGCTGCATATCAGTCTTTATGCTATTGTTTAACTCTATCACAGCATCCCAGAAACTTTTCTGATCATGAGCCCTAGGCATGGTCAGCTGGAGAATAATTTTAGTAAAGAAAGTTAAATCTTATTGAATAAATAGGCCAAAGTAACTAAAAGAGTAAAAGCTTAATATTAGATGGCAATAGTGAACATTATAGATAGAACACAGTTTATTAAAAGCCCCATAATAACATTCTTAGGATCTTTTAAATATGTAATTAAAAAAAAAAATCTCATAAGTATCGTTATTTAAAAAAAACCCCAAAACTAAACAAACAAACAAACAAAACCAGCAAACAAACAAACAAACAAACAACACCCCCCACATAGAACAGCAAATCCATGGGTCCTGGCAAATCAGTAAACCATAAAGTTAAGAAATATTTTTAAAATTGACTAAATGATTGTGGTAACTAGATGTTAATTATATAAAGAAAACTGACCATGGAAATTGAGAACAAAGAATCCTCCTGTTGAAAAATCACTGTGAAATTTGAGGAGGACTTGATTGGTAGAACTGTAAGCTGTTTCCAGGGCTGTGTTCCCACTGAAAACTCCTAGCTGAGGTGAATTATGGTCAGGACCATCCCTGGAATGTAATACATTAAAAAGTCAGCTGAAAAACTAATGTTCTTAACACTCAAATTAACAGTCTCTTTTCTCTGGAGAGCAGTTTAAATTTTTTGTAAAAAATTATTTTCCTGATGATTTTTAAAATTATTTTTTTATTTATTTCTAACAACACAAACTCTTTCCAACTTCACACATGAATAGTTTTTATATTTACATGGGCAAGAAACTTAGTGGTGGCAAGAAATTGTCAATGTACAGATCAGATGTAGACAAAGCCAAGGAAATAGAAGTCTTGTAATGCCGTCGTATTTCTAGCATTTTGACCCAGGTGCTACAAGGCTTCAACTCATGGTTAAAATACAGAGTCGTAGAAATTGAAAGTTACTCTGCCATTTATGTAAATTCTAAAGATTCAAAGGTATGTCCTAAGGGGGAAAAAAAAAGAGGGGAAACAAAACAGGAAAAAAAAGTGATTTGTGTTTCTCAACAGTAAGATGAGAGACCCAAAGAGAAACATATTCCAGTAACATCAGGCTTCATTCACTTCCAACATCATAATATAGAACATTCAGGCCTGAACAGTCAGAATGAATAAATAAACAAAACTCCCTATTTTTATCTATTCCTATTACTGAAGACTCTTTTGAGCTCTACAGCACTTATTTCTAGTTATTTTTTATATTACATGTAATGAATCTAAAGTGAATGAATAAACTTTTGCAATATGTTGTTTTAGAAGGCTTGAGATTATCCATAATGTCTCAGAAAGCTGTTAGCTTTTGACCTTTCACTGTCTTTCAGTTAGAGGGATATTTATTCACCTCAGTTGTATAGTTAAAAAGCCAAGCATTATATATATACAACCTGTCAGAGAAGACAATCTATGATGTATTTTACACTTGGGTTTACAGGTAATGCAAATACCAGAGGCAACCAAATGGCTGTTCAGAAAGAGTTGCACATCTCTATAAATTAATTGTCTGAAAAAAGTTCACCAATAGCTGCAGGAATAGTGGACTAGCTGGGAGTTCGGAGCAGCTGACTCACACAGGAATGAGTTACATCCTATATTCTGTGCAAACTTTCCTTTTCCTTAACTATCTGTAGCATATATGAGAAGTCACTTCACACAGTATGTGGGGTAAGGACCAGGCTTAGACAGAGATGACATGTCCAACACCTTCAGCATTATCTATGCCTGCTCTTGAGTGCAGTAAACCCTTATGCAATAAATTAGACAGCTCTAAGGCCTCTTTCTTCAGCTGAGATCACAAGTTGAATGGGTTTATGTGGAAAGAAACTCAGAGAAGAGGGACCTACAATATGACAATTAAAGACATGAGGTACAAGGCCTGAAAATCTGGATTAGAAAATATAAAAAAGTATGTCTATCAGGCATATTGAAATATTAAGAAAATTTAAGAAAATCTTACTTAATGCCTAAATTAGTTAATGTGTGAAAATGTCAGAAAGTTTTGCAAAAACATATTGCCTATATGTTCTTGGAATGTATAATTCAATATAGTGTAGATTACTACATCACTTCGACCTTATGTGGCCTCAACTAAGAGAAGAGAGAGTCAAACAAGATCCAGTTGATAACTGAGTTCAAGCTTCAAAATACTTCTGGAATAATATTCTTAAAGAGTTCAGACAGTGATAAATATTTCTCTTTCAGTTAACCTTAGAAGTTGTTTTATGCTGTTCGTCAGCACATAAGAAAACCTATTAAGAGTTAGAGAAACTTTGCAGCTTGGGACAGTGAGACTTGATAAATCAATCAGAAAAAAATCACTTCTGTTTCAAAAAATTGCATACCAAACTGCAATGTAGTCATTCACAGGTTCAGTCTGAAGTAAAGTAAAGTTGATATAAATCCCATGGCCCGGAGATACAATAATTAACCAAGTACAATCCTTTGAATTTGGGTATTCTTCTGGAAATCCTGGGGAATAAACTGTACCATTCTGAGCAGTTACATTATAGCCACAAGGAGCTGAAAGGAAAACAAGTGAGAAAAATTAGTAGTAGAAAATAGTATTTCATGTCACAAGTGGAATATCAAAATGCTACCAAATTCTTAAAGCTCCACAAGACAAGACAACCTAAGTCTCAAAGACAGCCTTTTCCTTGGTTGGTTGCTTCTCAAATAAATATTGACATTTCTAAAATTAATTTATGCTGATGTCTTTTAGATTTCATTTCTTAAAATTCATCAAAATCTTCTCATAATATTGTTTCCATATAATTCTTGAAACTAAACCCACACACCATTTAACAAGGCGCACCTTTTCTTTGGATTCAAGATTAGAAACTAAATAAGCAAACAGGTAGGTCTTGCATGTTTCCATCCAACTGAACTCTAACTGAACTGGAATACAATTCTGGAAAAAATAGGCTGATTGTTCTTTCACTAGTCCAAAATCATTATGCTTTATTTCTGACAGGTTTGATTCATTTTTAATGGTAATTCATTTGCAGATTGTATGCTAATTATCCTTATGACGAGTGAAATGGACATACAGACACAAATTTGCACACGTTTGCTGAACGAAGTCTGTAGCCAAATCAAAGCTATGAAAAGTTTGACGTTATTCAAGGGGAGCAAAAATGTGATAATCTGCTATTTTGAGTCTCAGTTTGTAAGAATTGATTGAATATGGATGAAGGCATGCATCCAAGCAGACATACGGTCATTGGTACAAATCAGTGAGTCTCACCCATTAGAATAAGACCTTAATCTCATTTATGGGCACTCAGCTTTACTCTAGAACATTTCTCATTATCTCTTACCATTAAGCTTATGTTATTATTGTCAGTGTTCCTGTGACTCTCCTTCAGACACTCTTCATTTCTTTTTCAACTTAAAAAGTGATGGAAAATAAAAGCAGAAAAAAATGATAAAAGGAAAAAGGAAAAAAGAGGAAAGGAAAAGTGAAAAAGGAAGGAGGACTGAGAAATGCAGTAGGTTGTCTCATTTTCTGTATGGTTTAAAGCTGCTATACTGTCGTGATAGACAGTCATCTGGCCAGTTGATGAGTAGCCCTTTTTGGAGGAGTTCTTTTAATAATCCTTGGATTCATGAGACAGGCTAAGGAGGCTTTAACCACTTCACTTTCTTCATCCATATCAGTACTAACTTGTATGATGCATTTAGCATATTTTCCATCTAGCTGGAATCCTATGCCATGTGCTCTAGAATGATTCTGCTTGAGCAGGAGGTTGGACAAGATGATCCACTGTGATCCCTTCCAACCTGACCCAGTTTGTGATTCTGTGATTCAGTGAACGGAATGGCACCTGCTCCTGAACCATGACTCTTTAGTAGTCAGCAAATGAAACCAGATATGGAAAATGAAGGGTTGGTTCTATCTGCCTGATTCCTGGTTGCATGTAAAGGCCAAGGGCATCTGACACCATCTATCAGCTCTAGGAGTTCTGATGAAAATGTGACTCAAGTCCGCTTTTTACTATTTCCTAAATCCCTACATTCATGCCATAGTCACTTTTGGAATTTATTCTGTTCCCTCCACTTCCACTGTACTCCATGTTTACAACCAAGACCACTTTGACAATTATGCTTACTACAGGGAAATGCATTTCCTGAGATTAATATTAATTTCTAATTAATATACAGGATGTTTCTGATTGAAGTTTTATATTTAAATCTATTTTGAGTTTATTGTATTTTGACAGGTTCATTAGTGGTGTTAATGATGGCATACATTTTTTATTTTCCCTTCATTATTCTCTAATACTCAAGAAGGAATGTAGATTGATAGTATCTCAGAAAAGACAGTCTAATTTCTCTTATATGATTGATAGCCATGAGAGATCAATAAATTTTGTCAGAAAAAAAGTGTCACAGGTAACAAAACTAGTAGAGTAAATAATACACTCAGCTGTTACTAGGCTTTCTCCAAAGATCTTTAAAAATTACAGAGAACATAAAATTAAACAGAAATTACTGGCTTGATTTCACACAAGATAAAAATAGCTTCAGTATGAATAAACAAATTACTCTAAATTAATGATGTTGTTATATTACACTTTGAATGACAGGCATGAAGAAACATAGATTTTTGAAATGAGTAAGTGTATAATCAAATCTTCTAAATTGTCAAATGCTAACAATGGACCACATTGATTTATAAATGAATGAATGCCATACTATCTGTTCTCATACCCATTTACACCTAATTACATTGTGCATGGAAAGACAGTAAACATTTTTAAAATTCCACCCAAAGATACCCAAATCCAGTTAGTCATTTACTGACAATTACGTACATTATACCATCACTAAATCACTAGGACAACTTGATTGCACAGGAGTAGTCTTAGAGCATGACTATATGACATAATTTTACAATGATTACTTGAGCAGAAATTAATCTAATTTTCTCCCATATGCAGATTCTCAGCCTTCAAATGTGCAATCTTCTGCAGAAAGTTTTCAATTTAAACTTCTAAGAAAATTGGTCATAGCTAGAAAAACTATTTAATTCTTTCACTGATTTCTCTCTCAGACCCACTGTCAAATTACAACAATCAGAGTAACAATTTGTTTTCCCTGTAGAAAAAAAAAAAATATATGTCATAATAATAATTTCAGCAGTACTAGGTGGAGCTTTAATGTACACAGATGAATTTTCCACAAAGGAAGTAGTGTGCTAAGTGAGAGATAGAAAACTCTCAATGCTCAGTCAAAACAGAAAGCAGCCTGCTGTTTGGTCAGAAATGGTACCCATAAATGTATACAACAGCACACACAATACAGTTTCATGCATTCAGGCATCAGCTGTGTGAAAGAGAGGTAGGTGACTGTGGGAAGGCTTGGAAGGTAGGATTCACATGTGCAGGAACCAGGCCAAATGTACATTGTGAATTATAGAAATGTCAGTAGCAGAGAAATGCCTTCTTTGAGTTAGAAAATGATGATAAAACCACTGGTTTAAAACTATGGATGAGGGAACAGGGAAGAGTAAGAATTACTGTCTTTGGGTAATTATAAATATTAATTCGCTTCTTGCATGTTATTTCAAACTGAACATATATTGTTTACTCTTGTTTCATCTAAGAAAACAGAAAATGCTGATTTATACCATAAAAATCTGCTTCTGCTATTATACACCTTCATGTATTTTAGGAAATGTACTTTTCTAGGGAGTAAAAAGGAATAAGAAAAGATAGAAGGCTGCATGCCTTTTGGTGCTGCATCTGTATCAGTAAAATACAAATAAGAGGTGTTAAACTTCGGCTAGGTTTCTAACAAATTCTAAAAGCACTCACTGTTAACACTTTCGACATTTATATCAATTTTTAATTAAGATTTTAAAACTTTACCATATGTTTAATATGAAGAAAAAATAGTACATATCTGTTTATAGTGAACTTCTAGCATGAATAACTTTGTATTTTCTTCCAAAACATTGATAAGGGTGTCTCCATAACCTAGCCGCTTTTGAATAGAAGTATCTTCTTGAAATAGTCCTTCACATAGAGTTTAAGATCATTTCTGGCAGTATCATGAGTTCTCATAATCAATACAACTGACATATATTAAAAGGAACAATAAATCACTGCCAAGGAATATGATTCATAAAACATTTATGATTTATAAAAGCACATAACATTCTGCCTTTGTCTGTTTCCAGTACGGATTAGGATAAAGACACTGTTTTTCAGCAAAAGCTGCATTATATACAAGCACACAAACAAGTAAACAAAAATCAGAAAGTAATGTGAGTTCTGAAGCAAAGGTACTACCAGAAAGTTACCTTCACATCTGGGGAAATTATAATTCCAATTTCTGTTGATTCCATGTTGACAAGTGAGAACAGGTTGCCCCCTCAAAACATATCCAGGATAGCATTCAAATGATACTGACTGTCCCACACTGTAATCTGAGTTGACTATATAGCCATTCAAAAAAGGAGGAGGATCAGGGCAGTTCTGTAACTCGTAAGCTGGAAGAAAAGAGAAGTACTTTTTATTGCTTTATCAGCTCTTGACAGAGGAAGTGTTAATATATTAATATAAAATCTGTAATGCATTCAATAATAGATAGACACTGGAATGCCAAGATTCAGTAATTCAGAGATTAACTCATAACAAGAAATAAATCATCCCTTTGGACCATACAAATTTTAGCAATGTACAACAAAGTCATTCATTCCTTAAAAATTTATGAAATACAAGATTTTCACAATCCATTGTATTTTTAATATATATTAAACTATGCTCAAAAAAATCACCTGACCGAAAGAAATTAAAAGAACTAATGAATGAATTTAACACAACAGAGCACCATAAAGATCTGAAAAAATTACAAATAGCTATGAAGGGAAAAGTCCTTTAGCTATATCAATATGCAAAAAATTGCTTTAATGATTCATCATATTTCATGTTGGGTTCTGTGTTTTCATAGACATTAAATTATTATTCAATTAAACACATTTAATTAATAAAAATCAGTTTGATGAAAATTCAGAAGGAGCTTTCATTAATAACATTTACTAAGATATAAAGACAATGTAAGCAGTTCCATATGAAGCAATAAAAAGACTATTTTATAATAATGTTATGCAGAATTATTTGCAAACAACTTGACATAGATTGGATAGTAAGTGATTGCCATTTAAGAAATAAGTGTTAAAAAGATGAGTGTCCTGGTTTTTTTGAGCACTCAATTTCCAGTTAAGGAATATTTCTCTACGAAACTTCAAAGAGTAATTATAGTACCAGTGTGCTCTGTGTCCACATGTGTTGTTTAGTCCAAGCTCTTAAAATAGAACAAGGGAATATGATGAACATATTCTTGAATGAAGTATTTTGTTTCTTGTCTCAAAGTTAACCTTTACAATATGAACATGTTCATCCTAGAAGTGTATACTTATTATTCTGAAATAGATTATCTAAACAAGTCATTTCAGCAAGATTAAGCTAAACATATATTTTAGATATGCTTATTGCTTACTTAAAGTGAAGTTTGTATTAACTGCTTCACTGAAGCACAACTAGTGCCAATAGGATTTTTAGTCATTGCTAACTACAGTCGTGCAGTGCAATAAAAAGATTTACTTGACACAGCCTTCTTCTTTTCCCTAATTCTGTTGGTGAATCCAGAATTCTGTGTTTGTAACATTAGAAAATTGGAAAACCTGTAGAGGTACTAGAAATATTCTGAAATCCTCTAAAAAATCAGATCCCCCTCCTCTCAAATAACAAAAAATGAAGGAAAAAAATTCAAAACCTAAGAATAAAAATTAATTGTTACTGAAAGAAAATACAAAAAGTTTATTTTCTGTAAATTGTGATTCATTAAATTTTGTGCTAAATCTAGTAACAGCTCATTAACTTTTAATGTTATTAATACTCCTGCTATCATTTGTGTGGTACTAATATAGATAATATCATTATTATCAACATCTTCATACAAAATAGAGTAGTAGAAAGATTATTTAAGAGTACAGGACTCTGAAGAGTCCTGTATTAAGACTGAAATATTAAACTATATAAAAATCTATTTAGCAAATTATATTAAATATAGTAAAGAAAAATACTCCAGAAGGTCAGAGGATATCACAGATTTTTTTTTTAAATGTATGTTTAAAATATATGCAACAGTTATAACAACAGCGTTTTGGAACAATGACCGTAAGTACTGGAATTTTAAAGTTTGATTGTAGAATCTTTTGAGGAGATGAATATCATCCTTCCTTATTGGTTAACTTGTTATAATATAATATGCTTATATTAGTTTTGAAAGTATTTAACACAGTCTCAGAATTTTTAAAGTAAGTATTAAAAATAAGTTTCAGGAAAAACAAAACAAAAACCCTCTCTCACTGGTCTACATAAAAAGATAACACAGGAACCACTCAGGTGAGAGATTTGACCAAAGTGTTCCACAGACTAAGGAAGTGATGACTGTGTGTATATGTATCAAAAGTGATAAATAGGGAAGGTGATGGAATATTAGGGAGTATTGAAACTTGATGTGACAAATTATATGGAATAAGAAGTGGGTATTGTCCTGGTTTCTGTTAGGGAAGAGTTAATTTCTTCTCATTTTTTGAAATTTGTCTCATGATCTGCCAGTGAAGTAGTACAGAAAGCAAAAGATAACAAAATAGGAGAGAGCATAGCTGGGATAGGTGACCTGAACTGACCAAAGGGATGTTTCATACCACAGAACATCATTCCTGGTATATAAACTCAGAGTAGTTTCCCAGAAGGGTGGCTGATCTGGGTTCAGGAAGGGGATTCTGGCATCAGTCAGCAGGTGGTGAGGAAGGTGTAGACTGCAGTGGGGTCTCCCTCAGTCTCCTCCAGGCGTAACAGACCAAGTGACTTCAGCCACTCCTCATACAGCTTCCTCTCAAGGCCCTTCACCATCTTTGTTGCCATCCTTTGGACTCTGTCTCTGATAGTTTAATACCTTTCTTATATTGCAGTGCCCAAACCTGCCCCAGAACTGGAGGTGAGGCTGCCCCAGTGCTGAGCAGAGCAGGACAATCCCCTCCCTTGTCTGGCTGGCCATGCAGGGCCTGATGCCCCCAGGGCAGGGCTGGCCCTCCTGGCTGCCAGGGCACTGCTGACTTGTGTTCAACTTGTCATTGACCAGGACCCCCAGGTCCTTTTCTGTGACACTGCTTTCTAGAATCTCATGTCCCAGTCTGTCTGTACAGCCAGGGTTGGCACATTGCAGGCGTAAAATCCAGCACTTTCCCTTGTTGAACTTCATATGGTTGATGATTGCACAGTCTTTTAATTTGCTGAGGTCTTTCTGCAGGGCCTCCATGCCTTCAAGGGAGTCAACAGCTCTTCCCAGTTTTCTTTCATCTGCCAGCTTTCTTATTATCCCTTCCTGTCCTGCCTCCAGGTCACCTACAAAGATGCGAGAGAGCACAGGGCCTAAGATGGAGCCCTTTGGGACCCCACTAGTTAGAGGTCACCCAGTCACTGTCACCCTTTGTGCCTGACCCATGAGCCAGTTGCATGATGTGTTTATTCAGCTGAGTGCTGGCAATTTGTCCAGAAGGATCTTCTAAGACACGGTATCAAGAGCTTTGCTGAAATACAAGATCTCATGAACTGACTTCACTTGGTTCACTAAGTGGGTAGTCTTGTCTTAAAAGGAAACCAGGTTTGATAANCTTGGTTCACTAAGTGGGTAGTCTTGTCTTAAAAGGAAACCAGGTTTGATAA